>JANHGB010069656.1:0-16085 GCA_026283785.1 Coracopsis vasa
TTGCTTTTGCTTTATTGACTTTGTCCCTCAATAAAACCTTATTACCTCTATTAGAGGAGTGAGTCCGTATTTTACAGCTGCACTGCCCACTTTGCACCACAGTACATCATGCAGTTTTAGCTCTAAGTAGGGTGTCGTCAAACCGAGATCATCCTTGATAACCATATTATCAAGATTAGATCTCTTACCTGGGCTTTCCAATTTGACGTAGGCTGTAAATTGTTGAGAACCATATATGAAGTGACAGAAAAATTTATGTGCATAATCCTTTACTTTCACTTCTGAAATGTTAAATTTTGTTCCAGATACAGCAAGTCCATGAGGCATCCCCTCTCTGTCATTAAAAAATGGTAGAAAGTAAACATCTGTAGAGAAACTGAAATATCATCGGTTAATATGTGAAAGATTCATCTATCCACTATTACAAGAACATTCATTATTTACCTCTATAAACCTAAGAAGTCAGTGAAGCACAGTAAATATCACCCCTGTAACAAACAACTTCAGGACCAGAGGTGACTTGGCATTTTCCAAACATATTAGGTTGCTGGCCTTTATTGCTGAGTGGGACAGAGTGTATCATTAGCATTTATGCAGATGATACAAAACTTAGAGGGGTAGCTGATACACCCCAGGGTCATGCTGCCATCCAGAGGGACCTTCACAGGTGGCAGAAGTGGGCTGACAGGAACCTCATGAAGTTCTAAGCAAAATGCAAATCCTGCACCTGAGGAGAAATACCCAGTCCCTGGACTGCATTAGGAAAAGCACTGCCAGCAGGTTGAGGGACATGATCTTTCCTCTCTATTCAGCGCTGGTGAGGTCACACCTGGAGTAGTGGGGCCAGTTCTAGGCTCCTCAGCATATGAGATTTACTGGAGCAAGTCCAGTGCAGGGCCATGAAAAAGAGTAAGGGAGTGGATCATCTGTCATACAAGAGAGCAGTGACTGTTCAGCCTGGAGAAGAGAAGGCCCCCGAGCAGGGGGTGGGTGGTGGATCTTATCAGTATGTTTAAATACCTGTTGGGAGGGAGTGGAGAAGAGGGAGTCAGGCTTCTTTCAGTAGTGCCAGCTGACAGGAGAAGAGGCAATGAGCACAAACTGAAACACTTTCCCATCTGAAATTCCATCTGAACTTTTTTTTTTTTTTTTACTGTCAGGGTTGTTAAACACTGGAACAGGTTGCCCAGAGAAGTAGAAAAGTCTCCAACTGCGGACATATTCGAGACCCAACTGGACGGAGGACCAAGCAACCTGCTCTATCTGACCCTGCTTGACCAGGGGGGTTGGACTAGACAATCTCAAGAGGTTTCTTCCAACCTAAGTGATTCTGTGAATTAAAGACTATTCAAAACAGTAATAACTAGTAATAAAAGTGCCAGGATTCTTTGTACTGATGATAAAGCAGAGACCTTTCTATGCAAACTGATAGACTTCCCAAGCCCATATGGTCCACAGCCAACGGTGTCAACAAACTTGGGAAATAACGATTCAAAGAATTCACAAAAGCTGAGTGACCATGGATCAAATGGCAATAAGAAGTCTGGAGATACAACATGATATCACGCTAAATACCATCCTGCTCTAAGATTTACAAGAGTAAGGTGTGGAGGAACTGCAGTAGGAAGGCACCTATAAACTAGCATCCTACTCTATATACTGAAGTGACATCACCTTATACAGTCAAGGAGGAAAACTCATTTTGCAGAACATCCTGAAGAACCAGTTTCTATTACTTAAATAATGGCCAGCAACTTCTGTCATGGGATGCCAATACAAACGTCACCATTTTGCAACATGTTCAGACTTATTCAAGTCAGCTTTAAGTTTCCTCCCAGCAAAGAATTACCTCCCAGGTGTAAGCCTCAAGTCCGTAATGTCGGCCATGTCTACACTGTGGTTTGCTATCAGCAAATGCTCCACAAATTTAATTGCTGGGAAATTGCTACTATTTTTTGAAATAAAACATTATTATTGCAATTAGATTAATTTCTCTGATATTGGATAACTTGCTCTGCACTATTAATCCTAATTAGAACTTGCACAGGACATGTTTTGCACATCTCTACCTCTGGCATGAAAAAAATTATTGGGCAGGACAGTACTAGAGATCACTTCCAAGCAAGAAAAAAAAATCTTAAGAGAGAATTGTTTTGATTGTAACATATTAAACACTTTTCAGGAAGTGTTTAATAGCAGCACCAAGTTGGCTTTAGAAGAAGCTGCAGTTACTACAACTTTAAAACAGCTACAAAGAGCTGCACATTTGTTTTAACTGGTGAAGCTGAGAAACTTCATGCCCTAAAGAATAATGGATTTAGTTATACCTTAAGAGACCACAAGCTGGGGTCCTATATTTATAAGCAAACAACCAAGCAGACATATCTATAATGAAACTAATAATTCACTCTAAGGGAACTCTGAGACAAAGGAGAACTAAGATTCTTTCTGGAGGCCAGCTAGAGATCAATGAAAAAGATAGTTTTAAAAGCAGTATGAAAGCTAATTCTCTTATTTTGCATTGATTTTCCACTTGGTGGAGATAGCAATGCTTCTGCATGACTGTGAGCTGATCAGCTGAGAATTTCGTTTTCTTTCTTTCCGTACTATATTTTAAGGGTTGTATTTAACAGCAGTGACTGATAAAACGAGAAAGCAAACAGTACATTCACGCTATGCTGTCATAGACCAGTCACTGAATGAGAAAGATCCTGCTCTCTCAAAAGAATTGCTGGTTTTATCAACTTCAGTTGTATTTAATTTTCCTGAACACACACACACACACACACACACCCACACACACACAAAAAAAAAAAAAACCAACCACCAAAACCTAAATGTCCTGCAACAAGAGTTTCTGCTTTGTGTTCTTGAGGATTAGCAGCTGTGTCTGTCCTTAGAAAAGGACCAGCTTCACAAATAAAAATAAGTCCAGTGATTTTTGTTTGGAACAACCTATCCTTCCCATATTAATGCCAGAAGGCAGGCTTTAATCTATTAGCAAAAAGAGATTGCATAAGAACAGATGCCTAAATAAGCCTTACAAAATCATATGTTTCACAACAGCATTATAAAAGCTTACGTATGATTGCTTTATTACATTTGTATCTGATACCTCAGTATTTATAATAAAATGGTTTGGTTTTGTTTTTTTTTTATCCTAAGCAATATGAATATTATGTACTTAATGTAGACTTCTAATCAGTTTTTCAATGACTACTGGCATCTAGTCAAATGCAGTCAATTCTACGGTCAATTCACTGCAAATTACTGCATTTCCTTCACCTACAAATGCGTTTACAGTTCAAGGTATTATACTTACTCATAATACTGTTCCCTGTAGGTGCTATCAAAGATATCGACGTCCTCATCGTTAACTTGCCAGAATGGAATCAAGCCATTTATGCCACTTGATATATTACATTCCATAACTACATGAGAACCTACAAAAAACATGCAAATATGGCAACTGACGGTCTTGTAACAGAAGCAGGATCAAGTGATTGGGGAACAGCTTTGAAAAGAAGGGATATGGAAAAACCCACTTACCTTATGAAAAGCAGAGTCCTTAAAACTCATCCATTTGTAATCCACACCTGGGTGCCTCCGATCTGGATATAAATTCCACCCTAAATGTAGGTGTCTAAATGTTCACATCTACACGTAAGCTAGATGTCTAAGCTAGCAATAGAGTTCAGCTCTGCTCAAATCCACTTACATACAAGTAGACACACCTGGACCTTATCAACTGAATGGCTCTCCAGACTCCACTGAAAGATCTCCAGGGCTCAAATGAGTTGCATGTATGCAGTGTGGTGACATCTGAGATGCTCTCCAGCATCTAAGGCATCTGTATGGAGCTGGCAGATAGGACTTCAGATCAAGAAACCTGTACGGCTAGAATAGCCAGACCACTCAAACCAGCACTAGATATCTATGTATAGGCAACTGAATTGAGCCCCCATTGATAACAGCATGACTTAACGACCCTAACTCATATGCGGATACTCATGTGTAGATAACTATACCCTGCAGCTGAATCCCATGTTTGCGAACACACACATCTTTACTCCAGATCAGAGTCTTTTGGCCAACACTGTCCACTGGGATGGTTTCTGAATACTCTCAACACTTTGCTCCCAGAGTAAGCTCACCTGTCACTCCTTTGTCACCAAGAGTCCAGATCTTATAGAATACTTCAGTACTAAGAAAGCAAGCCAAGTTGCAGAATATATTTGTTGCCAATGTACCTCAAAGTTTCATTTACAGGAAGGTAAGCAGTTTTCTTGGAGTTCTTTCCTTCTGCATTTTACCCATGGAAGTCATGATTTGATAGGAGAAGGTGGGCTCTCAGATCTATGTAAAGATCTCGGTGTTTCGTTTCCTAGAATCACATCAGATCTAGATGCTTCCACCAAGGAATGGTGTCTATCAAAAGTATGGAATAAACCTTTAGCTCACACACAAAGCAGTTACCTGAACAAAAGTTCACATAGAAACCACAGATGCTCCCCCATCTCTCCCCTCACAATAACGAATTTTTCTAAAGATGGGGTTTAGTGCATTTCATAGCTCTTGGAAAGGAAGAAAAACCCTCAAATGTTCCATGCTCTCCTTTTCCATACACTCGTGAATGTACTATTAAGTAGCTACACAGCCTTCTCCTGCAATTGCTCATTCAAAAAGCATACAAATGTTTCTAGGTTCATGCAGTTGTTTCCAGGTTCTGCCCCACAGCCAGACATTTAATGGGAGAAAGATTATTTTTTTTTTCCATTAAAAAGTGGAAGTCACATTAAAGGTACAGAGCAGACAACACTTTTGAATGGCAGTGCCCTTTTTAAAGAAAAGAAAATAGAACAAACAAAAACCCTATCAAAACAAAAACCCTCACCAACTTCCTTTAAAGCATCCCCTGTAGTAGAGAACTGTTTGTAGTTGTTCAGTAGCCCACAGTAAACCCACTTTGTGGGTTTGTTCAGTAGCCACAATAAACCCAACTTTGTGGGTGGAGCCATTATGTCTCCTTCTAGTTTCACGTGTGACTGCTTCGGTTCCTATGTGAAGCTGGAATCCCAACACAACCTTTCCTCAGAACTTCTCTAATTACCCAATTCGTAATAACCCTTCCTCAAAAGATTACAAGATAGCTTAGATCCTGCATCAGGAAATTCTACTAAATAACAAATCACACTTCTCCAAAATCAGTTAATGCCCTTTCTAATCAAATACTTTGTTCGGAACAGTTCCCCCTTAGTGCACAATGAGGAAAAAAAAAAACATTACAGTTCAAGTAGCTCCAGACATCATTCTTCTGGACTACATCAGTATAACACAACTCTGTCCAATATATGGTGCAATTTAAACATGTATAGGTTTGCTTAGAAAGACTTGCCTACCATATACTTGGCCCACAGAATCACATAGAATAACTGAGGTTCGAAGGGACTTTGGGCAGTCTCCAATCCAATTTCCAACTCAAAGCAGGACCAGCTTTGAGAACAGACCAGACTGCTCAAAGATTTATCCAGTCAGGTTCCGAAACCTGCAAAGACAGAGACTGCACATCCTGTCTGGGCAGCCTGCTGCACTGCCTGGCTGACCTCACTGGAAATAAGTTATTCCTTATATCCAGAATCTCTTATTTAAAATTTCTAAGATAAACAATACGTGGGATATCCATCAACTAGCATCTCACTGTTTCACAAAAGATCAGAAAGCTTTCAATACCCTAGAAAGAGGAATAAAATCCAAGTTGTGAAGAGGGGAAGGAGACAGGAAACAGAGGAGGAAAAACTACTGAACTGGTCAACTGGTAACTATCCTAACATGTTATATATGTGTAACCATATTTCCATGGATACTGAAGATATGCCAAGACATGGACACTGGGAAGTGGTACAAAGGACAGATGGCAATAATAAAATAAATACATAAATGCATCCTACCCAACACTGCTGGTCAAGAGACTCCAATCTTAGGCCCACAGTCATCATGTCATGTCTGTGTGCCACCTCCTTCCTCACCCTCCAGTTACTTGCAGGAATCATACTCCATTATCTGTCTTCCAGATATTCTCAATCCACATGCCTATCTCCCACTCTTGCTGAAGTCGGTGGAACTGTTCATGTGTTATTTCTGACAGACCAGTGGCTTATCGGTTTCACTGAATGTTAATGACTTCTTAAATAGTCACTACTTACCAAGTTCTACTTCAATTGTATTATTCTTCGGATAAATAAACTCTGGCCTCATCTGCAGTGGTCTTTCTAACAGAAACAAAGAGAAAAATAAATCTTCAGGCAAGAAATTTTCCACAACTTACTTCAACTGATAGTTTTACAATGGTTTTATTTTATTGTCTGGTACTATTGTAGCTCCATACTTACTACCACTTTCAAATTTACAGCAGAAGTATCTCATGAGATTTGCTGTACTCTATCCAAATTATTCTATTTTAGCTTCCAAATTAATAAAAGGCTTTAGCTTACCTTAAAAATACTTTTTTAAAAAAATTCAGATTTACTGATAGTTGATATCAAAGCAATACAAAAACCAGAAAACAAAACAAAAACATATGATTAGCTTTGTCAGACAGATGGATAAGGAAGAGGGATTGTATCAAACTCCTAGACCAGGTGAATATCTATTTAAATAAAAGAGTAAACAAGCACACACTTAAACTGGGCTGCATGATATATAGACTCACTGCTAGTAACCCACTGCTCTTGTATTACCTATCTGAAGTCAGAATTTGGATTTTATCTAAAAAATTAACACCTTGCATCCAACTAACTTTTCTGATAGGATACTATTATGGTACTGGCAAGGTCATCAGCAACGCTACCTAGAAAGATGCAATCACAATGATCACAGCAATAAATGACAGTACTGGGACAGTAAGGCAGCCAGTTCCGAGCCCTGTGTGCAGAAGAGCACAACCAAGTGCCAACAAGTAAGCCAATCCTTTCCAGAGGAAGATTTACTAACTTTATTATATTTATACAGCTTGTCACATCTCCTTTCCCATCAACTGAGATTCTACTAAACTTTGTAAGCAAGTTCACCAACAGGGCCACAAGCAGGTGTTTTACTGTGATTGTTTTACTGTGATGGTCTCAGAAAAAAAATTCCTCTTTTTATTTAACACTGCATTATTTGTTTTAGCAAAAAAAACACATCCACTCAACCCCCCTAGTAATCACTGCTTCCTCCTAATTCTCATTCCTAACCCTGCATTTCTCGTTGCTCCATGACAATTCCTCCTCAGTAGCAATGCTCAAGATGCATCAAGAATTAACATGCACCACTGCATTTCAATTTTCCGTTCAGGGAAAGATTAATTAAAGGTGATTACAACTCTAATTTCACAGAGCTGAAAAGTAACATGCCAAATAGTTTATGCTTTCATACAAATATTAACAGCAGAGCCAAAAAGAGAAGAGAGTAACCTCAATGCACTCACCTTTAACCTCTAGACTCATGGTTCTTGAAACATTATATTGTTTTCCCATGTATGTGTACACCATATGGCATGTGTAGTTTCCTCTGTCTTGTACAGTTACATTGCGAATCAAGACAGCATTTTCACCCTCTGCCAAAAGAAGTCGCTTGTCTTCAAGAAATCCAGATTTACACTCCTAAACATATCAAAAGTACCTGTGATTTAAGGTAACTAATAATCTGATAATGTTTAATAGTTACTGAACTCTACTGATTATTAAAATACTTGATAAATACTGATTTATTTTTTCTGCAAGACACAATATGGGTTCTTATCCAAGTATCATTACACTCCAACACGAAGTCTGATGATGCCTTGTTGCATTTGCACTTCTTAAAAATCACTGCAGCCAATCCTGTAAGTTTTCAAATGTCGCGTTTTAGTTCACTGCTTTTATTTAATAGCTTGACAGTTAGATATCTCAAGTGCAACAGAAGTTATTACACATGCTTATGAGAATACATGCCTTCATTGCCACTTCACCAAGATGAATGAGAACTGCTGTAGCAGTGCCTCATGCTGTCGGGTGTATTGCTGTTTCTGTGGCAGTGCAAATGCAGTGAAAAACTTCCTTCTCTTTCCTGATCTATAAGCAGTATAGAATCATTTCATTCCAAAGATGTAAAATAACCTTGGTGCTGCACCTATACATGTACAGGCCCAGGTATCTACTTTAATACCAGCAACAGAATTAAGCTACTTTTGAATTTTACCTTAACACAAAATACATGTTTCTAAGCTTGCATAGTCTACAGAGCATTCTGGCAAAAACAGAACAAGAGGCATAATAATACCACACCATGATCACCAGACAGAACAAGCCTAATATCCTGAAAAACTGAAATTAATTATGCAGAGCCTTGTATATAAAGAAACATGTAAGCTTTTAAACTTATCATCTACAAGAAATAACCAAAGTATAAACTAGATTTTCATAAATCAACACGCCAAAACACATGGTTTTGACTCTGAAAAAAACTTGTAATCCAAAAATGGACAATTGGATTTTTAATATTCCTCCTATATCTCCTTACACCTCCCCAATAGTGTAGCAAGATAGATACCTTACTGAAACTGTAGAGGAAATTAAACCTTTCCTTCCAAAAGCTGCTTTTACACAGTTATTTTATAACACATTTTAAATAGACTATTTTGTATTCTGTATGTATGAAAAACACATGCACAATACCTTGTACCAGTGTATTTCAGGCTGATTATTGTCTTCATCTTTAAAATGTTCTAGATCAGGACATATTATCTTTCCAGTATTTCTGCTTGTCACTTTTTGTTCAAACCTCATTTTTCCATTAAAACACAAACCGTTATCATTCTTAAAAACTGCTAAATTTATAGTTTTTTTCTTAGAGTAGTTAAGGCTCCTGTAATGAGAATGGCAGAGAAGTCACATCATTAACAACTAGGTTCCTTGTTTCCACCAAGTAATTAACAATAAGGTTCTTTGTTTCCAGCAAGTCAGGGATTTTTCAGAGACAGCCTTCCACATCTCCACCACCCTTGCCTCTAACACCCCTGCTACATGCCCCCTACCTCTCAAACATCCCCCTCAGTTCCTCACCCCCTGTTCCAGATCGAGACATGCAAATAAGCTCTGATTTTGTATTGTGAGCAGAAGTAAGGTGTGGAAGCACCACAGGGGATGCAAGGACTCCTCACAGCTGATGCTCTACAGAACCTCCAGCACCAGCCCACCCTTGCCATTTTCAGCACTACATTTCCGAAAACACAGTAGCGCAGAGTACCCTAAAACATATCTGCACTGGAACATCCTCTGCCAAATGAACAGGAGACAGATTTATCTCAGCATTCCTTAGAGAGACATATCAAGAAAAACAGGCTGTAAGTCTTAGCAAAAGAGAAGCAGAGCTTTTGAATAACATACACATCAAGGTGCAACATCAATGTGAAAATATCATTTCACAGCAAGAGCTCACAATAACCGGTAGTACAGTAGCTTTGCAGAGGACCAATGGCACTAGAAACCAGAAGCTGACGCCAGAAGTAAAGGAATACTCTCTAATAATGTTTTGCTCAACTCTTCATTTCTTAATGCTATGCTAAGGGAGAAGTTTCCAGAAGAGTGAACTACATGTTTGGCCAGTACTGCCATTAACTTCAATACACTAATTTATATACTATACTATTTACATACTGCACCTTGACAAGCTCTGTAATTAAGGTTTAAGTGAATGATGTACAAAATGTAGCCTACAATTAACACAACTGAACTTCAAGTTTTTTGTCCCGCTGACCTTTATGCAGGCCAGGGATGTGAGGTGTTCACAGGAATACATCTCACAGCTAGAGTAACTAGAAATAGCAATAAAGACTAAATCAAAACTATTTAACTGGGTAGCTTTGAAAGGATTACATTTCTTCTGACTTCCATTTTCAGCTTCATTATCAACACTGGAGCAAGAAGGTGCAAAGGCCTGAGACACTGGAAGTTTTTGCTGATCACTGTTACTACACTCACAAGCCAAATGCCTTCAGTATAACTGTATGCACACCAGTACACATAACTGTCTAGCACATTGCTTTGCTCTTCAGACACATTCTCAGTTTTGATCAGTAACATTTGGTAATGTTTTAAAACAAAACATAAGAATAGTTTTCTGCCTTTTGGTTTAAAATTTCTAGAAGGATTCCCCAAAAGCTGCTATGCTCCTCAGAAAGTCTGTATATGGTGATACTGCATCCAAAACAAATAAACAAAGCAACCCACCCACGCAGACCATTGTTAATATTATCATGCCTTAAAATGAAGAGTCTTCTGTATGAACCACTTCTGCAGTGCTACATGTGTGGAAGGAAAGAAAAAAAGGCAGCACACAGAAACAAAAAACATGGTCAAAACAGTGTTTTTAACTGATCTAAGCTCTCTACTTAAAACAAAAAATTCTATACATTCAAGTTCCACAAATGTATTATCACACCTGTATTAGCACCCAGCTGTTTCCCTCCTTCCTTCCTTACCTTACATTACATTCATAAAGTCCAGAATCTTCCAGCGTTGCAGGAATAAACCAAAGCAAGTCCTCTCGCTGATGGATCCTGGCCCATCTCTCTGTAGTTACTGGTGTAGAACTACCATTTTTATACCACGTCAGATTGTAATCAGATTGAAGGGCTGGCAATATAAATATTGGGCAACTAATAGCGGTAGGCTCTCCAACAAGTACGAAGTAATCACAAATAATGCATTCTTCTATTGAAAAAGAAAGAAAAAAAAAGAAAAAATTATCAATGCTTTTAATATATATACTTTTAAAAATATTAATAATTAATTATAAAGGAAACTGAGTCCTACTGCTCTCAGGACTAGAGCTACAGCATGTCTCTTGAAGGTGGCATTCAACAGCTACCTTTAAGTTCCAGAAACCAATCTCTTTGGACTTTCTTCATAGGAATCAGAGAGAAGCTCGAGTATCCTAAATTTATGTGGCTAGATTTAAAAATATTTATGTCGATTTGTTCATTCCATTCCCAACTTCAACCCAAGAAGAGGCATTCAGCATATATTCAATATGCTGAAGCAACACCAAACCCCAAATCCACTACCTTGCTCTCAGTAGCTCTTTTCTGCTAAATACACACAGCTCATCTCTTGTAGTTGTTCTTTTATAAATGGTAATTTCAACAATGCATTTAACTTACCAGCACTGAGCAGAGGTATTAGTAGAATGAGACGGCCAATAAGCAAAAACCTAGATGTCATCTTTTGCTGCAAAGAAGAATTTTTTCCATTAGTGTAGTAAGAGCGTTCAAGCTGTGCTGTTCTCTGCACCCTGCATTACTTCTTAATAAGAAGCATTAGTCATCTACTCCTCTTTCCACATGTTTACAAGACATAAGGTCAGACACAAAACAAAGGATTTGAGAATTGTAATTTCACTTCACATCTTAGGACTCCTTTACAACTTTCTCCAACAAAGATGTGATTGAACAGACACCCACTGCCTTCATGGCCTGCAAATGGCTTCCACAAAACATCTAAATCTCAACCAAGCCCTGCTCCCCTCTCAGATGTGGCTACTTTTCTTGGGAAGACATTATCAGAGCCCTTCCAAAGCCTTCTGCTATCAACCACCTGGAAAACACTTAACTCCTTTGCTTTCTGACAACTCCTTATCAGTTAAGGTCTGCATTTACCCATTTTGCCTTTCCTCAGTTCCTGACTATTTTGCGTGCTGCTCCCTCCCACCCTGAAGCAATCTGTTTTCCCATACAAGTGGCCCATTGCAAAACATTCATTGCATAGGTCCTAATTAATATGTGGCTTCCACCCAGCTAGAAATGGCTGGAAGAAGAGACAGTGTTCCCTGAAAAACACACATGGCCTTGACTTACTTTTATATCCAGTGTAGATCACTTTAGTGACAAATAAGCCACACCAGCTCCTTCTTTTGAAACATTTCATATGCAGATATGTTGGGGTAGTAGGGAGGGAAACACAAAGCAGCATTCAACACTTTAGTGTAACAGCTTCCGAGTATGTACTTCTTCTGGACAGCTCATCTGACAAAGCACTGATACCACAGTTTTTATTTAGTTGCCTTGTATGTGGTTTTCCTTTAACTTGCAAAGGAGCTGACACTTCATTTTTGGAGTTTCAATTTACCTGTAAAGAGTGGAGAAGAATTAAAAAATGGATTTTACAAAACACATCATCTGGACGGCAATATACCCATACAACCCCAAATTTTCCACAAACATCCTAAATGTAAAAGCAAGAGCATCCCTCTGCCTACACTAGAGAGATGACTGGAAACAAAAGAGTAACAACAAAACTTGCAGTTTTGACCAAGAATTCTAGCAAAGGCCTTTGGAAAATAAAGTTTCTGTCAAAAATAACATAAAATTACACAGGTGTCAAGCACACACCAAAACCAGGCATAAGGAGCTACTTTCTAAGATAGTTTTAACCACTAAAAGGAAACAAAGAATACTTACATTTAGGGCAAGAGAAAAATAGCTAAGCAAGCCAACAGGTTAAGCTTTACATTTTTGCATCCATTACTGGTCTTCAGTACCATGGGTGGACATCTTTATAATATTGTATGCTAAAGCTCCACTTTTTAAAAGTTCTACTCTTTCAAAACTCACACACACACACCACTTTCAAATATTGCAGCAGCAAAGCTTGAGAACTTTGGAAAGAAGAGAAAAAGCCTCTAGCATTTGTAGTTACAATACCTCACAGCACACAGAGCATTTCTGTTCTGGTCAGGCAGTTTCAAGTGAGCACACAAGGTTTTTACACTTTTTCTTAAGCAGACCATACAGAGAAACACTACCCAAAATCCAGAAATGTGAAACAGCAAACTTGATGTAAAAAGCAGATGTTTGTTAAGATACCTAACAACATTAGCCTTGTAGTGCCTTCTATCCCAGTCTCAGCAATATGAAATGGCCTTGTGATACAACCACAGAAGCTCAAAAATCTCACTGACGTATAGAGAATCGCAATTTCATTGATGACACTGCCTACAGACTTGGTCTGGAACACTGCTTCACCTCAAAATTTGCTGGGCTCAAAGGAAAAATGTACATGAAGTCTTTTAAGAAACAGGTGAGGGGAAAGATAAACAACAACAAACAAAACCCTCACCACCAATAATGTTTGTGGTTCAAGCTACTAAAAATTAAAAGGTCTGATTTCCAAGTTACTTTCCTAATATTTATCTTCCCACAGTTAAAATACAACTTACTACTGCTCCTTCAAACATCTAAAATCACCATCTTGAAAACAGAAGCAGAAAACATGTTGACCTAATTCAGGATACTGGCATTTTGTTCTCTGAAGGATGCCTATCTTCACAGAACTTGCCCTTTTACTTGCCTTAGGTACACTGCCAACTTTAAATGTCATAAAAATAGGTTTATAGACAAACCGGGTCCCTAAGTGTGCATGCAGCAGAATTTACTTGTAAATAATTTATAAATACATGGACATGACAGATCCTTGCTAAGGCTGGCACAATGAAAAAATGCTCAAGACAGTAGCATAGAAAGCATCTAAGCCCCTCGAATGTGTATCAGCACATCAACGTTAATGTAAGTGGCTCTAAATATTGATCACTGTCTATGTGGACTCATTACAGCAAAGCTCAGATCCTGAGCCTTTGAGCCATACAGAACAACACAGAAATTGTGCTTAAAAGGCAACTCATTGCCACCTTTGCAAATAACATAACACCACAGAAGTGGAAAATGCCCCAATTTAGTAACCTACCTATATAACAGAACTGAATTCACTTTTTAAGTAACACTTCAATACAGTTTAATTGAAACAGGGCAGGGAGGGTGTGAAGAACCAAACATCTGTGGCCACATGTTCCAAAGTACAAGCACCAGACCAAGATTCAACCTACCACAACAATTCATACAATTCACACCTCGTTCCTTGCGCATACTGTGGTCAACAGAGGTAAGCTCTTAAGCTCCCTATCAGGGTTAAACTACAAAGCAAGCAAGCTTTGTAGCAAAGCAAGATCAAATTTCTAACAGACTATACCTTGTTTCCAGTCTACCACTTTCCCAAGGTCCCAACTTTGTGGTCTTAACACACTCAACATTTAAACAAAATGCAGCTAATCATTCTGTGTCCCTGCCCAAGGCAAGAGGGCTGGAACTAAATGATCTTTCAGATCCCTTCCAACCCAAACCATTCTATGGTTCTGTGATTTCACAGGGGCATGTGTGAACCCCGAGTCACACAAAATGATGCAGAAGTACCCTCTAAAAGTGGACCTAGTTATCCACTGTGGTATTCTGACAGCACAGTGACGACCACAAACTTTCGACCTTAAATGCCTCTTTTCCAGACAATCCTGCAAGTTGCCTGATTACACAAAAACGTTACCCTTATGGAAAACCCATTATACAAGACATAATGTTGAAGCTACATCAAAATGAAGACACAGAAGTCAAAGAAGAATATGTGCAAAGAAGCCTGCAATAGTTAAATCTTTATAAGCTAAATTCCAGTTGAACTTTGCCTCACAGTTCACTGCTGTAAGTGGGAATCTGAACCAAGTGTTTGTTACAGGTACTGCCTCAACTTCTACCAAAGCACAGGAGAATTAAAAACCATCTGTATCTCTACATAACTGTACAGATACCTGTAGCTCTTCATAACCAACCAGCACCAGTTGATTCTAGTACAGTGACGAGCTGCTTATCTTCCTACTTTAACCTCACATCAAACTGGAAGCAACGACAGCACCCAGATCACCTTGAAAAGAGTGATCTTTTCAGTGTTTAATTCAAAACAGTACCTCCTTTTGGCATGAAGTGGAAGGAGCTCATTTCGCAGTCAGCGCTTTGAAGACTTTTCTATGTCATTTCACTCCTGCTACCTGTCAACATGAAGTAATGTGGAGTTTAGTGTGGAATATTTCTTACTTAAGCCCGAAGTAAGTTATTACTTTTCCACTAACATTTTCAAAGTACAATTAAGAGGCATTTAAAAGGACTAGAAGGGTTCATGCAGATAAAACTGTATCAAACCCACAATGATGCAAAGTATTAAAAAATAAATGTACTTCTCTCGGAGGAAGGAAATCAGAAATACTGTTTAGAAAAAAAAAAAAAAAAAGTAATGTCTATTTAAGGATTATTTTAAAATATCTGAATTAAAGATTCTGCATTATAAAACAAATTTTATACATGGGTTTTATGCCAATTTATGCCAATCTCTTAGCTTTTACAGCATTCCAGTTTCACAATCTATATGAAAAGTGAGCATGTTCATTTAGCAACCCCAACCTGGTTTTTGAGAATCCAGGCACATACAAATAGTCTAAGTCAAACAAGTGTGCTGTTGTCAAATTTACAAAGGAAAACAAAACACATCCGGCATTTTGCTCAAGCTCCTGATGAAAATCCTTCAAACTTAAGAGCTGCTGCTGGAAACAAACCAGAACCTTGATCCATCTCAGTAGCTTTGGATAGCTTACTCCTACCAAGCTCTGGCTCCACATGCTGCTGCCAACCACCACCTCAGTTGTGACCAGCACAAGTCCAGGACTGCCAGAGCAGGAGCTCCTTGCTGTTTCTGTAGACACCTCCTTCACACAAAGCCTTGCTCTTGTCATATGAACAGTTTAAAAGCTTGGATCAGATGATCCTTGAGGTCCCTTCCCACCTGGTATTCTATGATTCTATTCTATGATTCTAAACAAGAGCCCCTGTTTTATTATGATTATGCAATAAGTACTTTCCGTAGTGGTTTACTGGGTCAAGAAAATTTATGCCAAGCTTTATCCTGCTTCCTGTTACAAGAACTTTAAAAAATACGGTTCAGCACTCCTAGTCCTCATTTTTATACCACACTTCCACACTTCCTATCCTCTTTGTATAACACAATACACAACAAGGAAACAGACAGAAATGCAAAAACAAAAACACGACTTCCAAGGAAGCTATTTGGTGGCAAACCCGCAGCCATACACCGCGTATCAAAACACGTCTGACATTAACAGAAAGCAAGGGTTTGGGGTTTTTCTGAACTACCAGCGCTTCAGTTGAGAAGATGCATTCCATCGGACTTTTAGTTTGG
>JANHGB010069660.1:0-107514 GCA_026283785.1 Coracopsis vasa
GTTTGGGTTGGAAGGGACCTTAAAGCTCATCCAGTTCCAACCCCCTGCCAGGGGCAGGGACACCTTCCACTAGAGCAGGTTGCTCCAAGCCCTGTCCAGCCTGGCCTTGAATACTGCCAGGTATGGGGCAGCCACAGCTTCTCTGGACATCCTGTGCCAATGTCTCACTCAGTGTGTTGCTACATGAAAAGTAGTGGGTAACTTCTTACGCATTTTGGAGTGAGGTCTGTGGTAATAGTGCCTTTCTAGTGGGAGGAGGGGCTGTTGGGGTTTGTTGGATGATGGGGTTTGGCATTGGGAACTGTTCTAAAACTGTTCAAATTTGAATTTAGTTTCACCATGCAGGATACATGCAAATGGTGACGGTTTGCTTCTGTTCCATGTGGCAACAGTTAAGAAGGTTTCTGTGAGGGTAGCATGGGGGGTGTTTATCTTCCCCCTATGGTTGAGGAAAAGAGACTGGGATGGCACTTTCTTAGTGACATGCTATTGTTAGATTTTGAGCGGGAAGACTGTGGGTTAACTACAGGTTGGCTGCTTCCTTTTCCCATGGTAAAGATAATGCCGGAGCAGACTTCCTTGTTGAAAGGAGCATGATGTCTTTTGAAGTAATGTTCATCTAATATTTTGAGTATAACTGAAGTTTTATGGTTTTCTGCTGTGTGATTTTCCAAGTCTGGAATAATTTGAGGATTTTTTTTATCAGTCATCTGTTTATCCTAGAATTTCAACACTTTCTCCAAGCTGGTTTTCACTGGCAGGTTTCCCCTAAGCTTTCATGCCATTGTCTGTGGTGTGAATTAAGCAGCTTAGCCATAACTGTTCAATTCCTCTGTTAAAGGTGGTGTTTTTTAATAGAGTTAGGCTGTTTAGCAACTCTCCAGAGTTTGTGGGTATCCCCCTGTTACACTCTTTTGATGCAGGCTTGTACTTTGTCTGTAGGTGTTGGCAGCTTTCTTGATCAGGCCCCTGAACATAGAAGGTGTTTTATTTTAGCTTCTTGCAAAAAATACCACTTTAGTATAGTTAACTACATAATTCTTATTTTCAGATTGTTTTTTCCTTTTCATTTGATTCCTAAAGTCAGCTGTTCATTTCTCTGAAGTGTGTGTGCGTGAAGTTTAATGTGTTGTATTATATTTCCTACAGAGAATATCCCCTGTCTCTGATTCCTGCATCTCCAAAATTACCCTCCATTGTGGGAAACGGTTGGTGTATAGCCTATAACATGTCAATTTTGAATTGTGTTGGATGCGCATCTTACAGTCCATAAAATCTTTTATTGATACTGATCTGAAATTGCCAGTGTTTAGTCCTCCAACATGGATTTTTCTCAGCACTTTTTGTTTCGCCTTTTTGAAGTTTGGGTTTTGTTCTTGCTTTGCATGAAAAGTGATCAGATCAGATGTCAGCTGCACTACACACTTTAATATCCTGAATAAGTTGAGCTACGTTTTCATTCCAGTAGACAGGTTTTTAATCTGATCTGTGGGTAGATATCTTACTAGTGGAATGAATATTCTACCAACAAGAAACCGCGGAGTGATTCTGTCAGTCTTTTGCCACCTGATTCTTTATTATTCTTATTTATTTATTTGCTTTCAAGCCGCTTAGCAATTTTATTCTTCTTTTTGATTGTTGTCTGAGCTCTCCAATGCAAGCAGATGTCATGGCTGAGGACACTGTCACAGTTTGTAGCAAGCTGTGAGTGCAGCAGCACAGTTGTCTGTTGGTGTGCAGTATCCTGTGATTGTCATTTTCCTATATCACATTTGAAATGCAGCTTGCAGAAGTTGGCTGTTAATTGGCTTCCAGTCCTTCAGCAGTTTTTCAGCATTAGAAATCCTAATTTAATGTTGTATTTCTGCAGGGAGAGAGAACCATTTTCCCATCTTGGTTCATCATGTCTATGACAAATTCTTATATTTAGTTATATCTTTTAACCCACTCCTCAACATCAACATAAGCTGTGGATTTTGAGAACATGCTCATCTGTTTTCTCTGTTACTTGTATAGCTTTTGACCTTGCTCATTTCTAGTATCCCAGAGAGCTATAATTGTAGCTGGTGGAGAGCATTCATTTTAGAAATTGCTGTTGCATTTGGAATATATTACTGCCACTCCTCTATGCTTTCCCCAGCTGTGTGGTACTGTGCTGCTGGTAACAGGGAAGACAGGAGCACTCCAGTACCCAATTTTGTCAGTCAGTCCAGCCAGCCTAGTCTGAGAGGTCATCAAAGGGGATTTGACTGGCCCAGGCAAGGAGAGGCTTGCAAAGTGCAGTGGAGATTAAACCATTACTTGGCAAGTAACTATTACACATGGCAGAACATAGTAGCCATCTCCAGCTGCTCCTGAATGTCCGTGGGCAGAGCTGGCTTGTCAGAGCTGTACTACAGATAATTTCTCTAAAGGCTCAATTTTTGAGACATACTTTTCATGTATAGTTGTAGTGGCAACCTTGTTTGGCGTATTAACTTAACTGCCCTGCTTGGGTACCTCTGCTTGTCAAGTCTGCAGTTCATTGCTGAAGGTAACTGGGAAGTCAGTGGGTCTGTAGCACAGAGATTGACTTGCTTTTCATGTGATCCTTCCTCTTTTTGACCTGCCTGTCTTGGCTTAACCTATGTTGGAGAAAGTTGTAACTCTTGCTTGCAGGGGTTCCTGTGGTGCTCTCAAGTCTCTTCTGCCATGTCTACATGCAGACCCTAAGGAAGAGACCACTGTCCCAGAAGATATTAAACTTTTAAATGATGTCTTTCTCTACTTTCCCATGGGTGCTTTCCCATTTTTTATACACAAAATGTACTTCTGAGAGTTGCAATGATTACAAAATTGTTCTTAACTTTTTTTAGATCCAGTTTTGTGTGCTACAGGGAAGTAATTTTTTCTGTTGCAGTTGTCAAATTTGCCTGTATAAGAAGTCCAAAATCGTACTTGACTTATTATGTAGTGTGGCATGTTGGTCTGTAATCTTTAGTCCCTTACCATATGTAGGTTTCTTGGCTTTCCTTCTATGTCTGTAACTTTACATTTAACTATATATATGTAATATATATATATAAAAAAAATTAAGAATGTCTTCTGAATGCAACATGAGTGTTATTTGAACATCTTTTTTATTTACGTGACATGTAATTGCAGTGATAAAAAAACATGCAAGCATGTACCTCCAGCTTTCCTTGGGATCTTGGACAGTGTTACGTATGACTTGTAAGGCCTGTAATCACAGATGGAGACTGTGCTGCAGGGGATTATCTCTTGTTGTTTGTTACACTGAGTGCTTTTTCTTTTCTTCTCCTTTTTTTTTAATGAGTTGCTTTCTGAAGTAGGCTAAGCCTAGTTGTCCTTTTATCAAATCCCAGTTGGTGATCGCTATTAGCAACAAGATAACACGTTTTCACAAGCTTGCACCTCGTTTATAAAAAAAAGTGTGTGTGCTGCTTTGCACATAAGCTTTGCCTCTCAGGTTACAAGGGTTCAATTTGAATAGCTGATTCATGTTATGTATGTAGGTATCTAGTACTTCGGCTCTGTGAGAAGCTGTAATGTGTTTTGTTGGGCGTAAATTTCCCTAAATTAAGTAACCTGGAAAACTTAAATGCAGAGGTTTTCACCCGTGTTAAACAGCAGTGATCTACAGTTGTAACGAAAGGAAGGCAGAAGCTGAGTTGCCACTGCAGGTATGATTTTTTTATAAGAAATAAAGCTTGCTTGATGGGGGATCTTTGTAGCCTTAATCAGTTAATTGCTTGATTAGAACTTGAGTTATTAAATCAACTATGTAAATATCTGTGAAGTGGGTACAGAGGTTCTTCACATCAGCTCTTCCGGAAGCAGCAAAGGACTGAAAAAGCTGAATCCAACATTCCTTACAATCAGTGAAAAGTGTGTTTTATGTTTGTGAACTTTGGTTCAGGACCTATGGCACCAGAAACAATGAAGTGATTTAACAAATCAGCATGTGTTCTGTTTGTTCCCCCCACCCCACCACTCAGTTTGGACTATCTTAATTTTACTAATAGAACTGTATTGACTTAATATGAGTTTCTTGTCTGTGGTATTATCTCCATGAACTTCGAAGATGCCAACAAGGCAGAGTTTTAGAGGAATATTACAAACTGATGTAGGGAGAAAAAGAAAATAATTGGTTTGTTGGGGGTTTTTTGGCACATGACCCCTGAAATTTCCATGTGTCATCTGCAGAAAACTTGAATCCCCAGTGTCTGCATATCTGACTCTGTGCTTAGTCTTCTGACCGACAGTCAAAAGCACCCACATGTCTCAGCAGTGTTCTGAGTAAATGTGCTTTTAGGAAGCAGAGTGTATCTGTTCTGGCTGAATGAGACAGAAGTGCAGCTGTCCGTTGTTCAGCTTAAGTAGTTCTTAACTTTCACTTAAGGTGGGGGGGGGGGAAGACAAGAGAAAAACAAAACCACAACAAAATAATGAAACAGATGTATTGGGATTTCAGTGAAACAAGTGGGAGCGAGTAGCTCTGGATCCATTTTGTTTGCAGCCCTCAGGTGAATATTGCAAGAAACTTCCTAGCACCTGCTAAACTTCCTGGGAAGCCCTTTTATTGGTGAATTAACTTGTATATTTCTCATGTGGAGATTGTCCAGGAGTCCTATCTGGATGTAAAAGGCTGCCACCCTCGCAGGATGCAAGTGTGGTTCTTGGATGGAGGTGCTGGGGAGATGCTGCCTATGTCTCCTTGGGGCACCCAGAGCGTTTGCCCAGCTGTTTGGAGATACCAAGGAAGAAAACAAGATCAGCGCTAACTAGTTCCCGAGGGGGCCTTTGCTCAGCCCTCTGTATCAGAAGCTGGTTGTTGTAAAACAGTCTTAATGGGTGATGAGCAGCAAGCCCCCAGGCTTTCAGGGTAGTGAGCAAGAGCAGTGGGGTCAGCTAACTCACTTCCCTAGCTTGTACAGCTGGGAAAAAGTGGGGATACTTCACACGAAATAGAGCAACTGATCACAACAGGATTTTTGATCCTCCCTCAGTACTGGCTCCATTAAGTTGCCAGTTAAAGCAGCATGGGCTGAAGTCCCAGATGTGGGGTAGGCCATCCAGATGTTTGCCACTTTAGGCTCTGTATACCTGACGTTGCTTTAAATGTTGTGATTTTAATTTTACCTCAATCTGTGTGGTTACATCTATACTGGTAAACTAAATAGGGTCAGGGCACAGGCTCAAGTGTAATTGTCATTTGTGTGATCTTTGCATGCTCCTGGGCAGGGTTCGGGCAGAGGGTTTTCACTGAACCATGCCCAGGTGTGGAGGCATGTGTCCATCTGGAGGCAGGATGGACAGAAATCATACAATTATAGAATCACAGAATTATTAGAGTTGGAAGGGACCTTAAAGATCATCCAGTTCCAACCCCCAGCCATGGGCAGGAATGCCTTCCACTAGACCAGGTTGCTCAAAGCCCCATTCAGCCTGGCCTGGAACACTTCTCTTGGGAAAAGAGTTTGGGTATGTAGGTGGGAAGTACACTGTACCAGAGAGTTGGGACTTCCTAAATTCTGTTGACTGGTATAATTATTAAGGTGAAGAGCCTTTTTGATGTTTTGGTTTGGTTTTTTGGATGCCTGGAGCTCACAAGCATGTGTACGTACATACAGATATATGATATGAGATGGCAGAGCTGTTTTCTGCTCCGTAAGGAAGTGGAGTGGTGGGGATCAGGCTTGCCTTCCTTTTGTGTCACAGCGGCGAGTAAAGAGCCACCCCACTGGGAGAGGTGGAAAGGGTTCTGCATGCAGGCTCCCATCCTAAACTATGCCTTATAGCTTGGTGCTTATAGCTGCCTCATGGGGCCTGAAGGTGGGATTTCAGGTCTCGGACAGGGGAGGGGATTGAACCACAGATGTCTGTGTTTAAGGCAAGTGCTTCAACCACTGAGTCGTTGAACAGAAGGGGAATGATGCTTTTGAACTGCTTAAGGGGAAGAGGTAAAAGCAGCTCCCCCTTTTTTATTGCTCTTGGCAGAGGGGAAGGGAGATGAAACAAAGAAAAAACTGGTAGGGAGAGCACGCCTGGGAAGCTGACATGACCGTTTTTACCTTCCCACAGAGAGCCACATTTTAGGATTGGTTCCTTTCTGCAGCATTTCCCAGGCTGAAGCAGGACTCCTGCCTGCCCAGCATCCCGCCTTCCGGGATGCCTTGAGGTGCTGTGTGCCAGCTGGGAGCAGGGGAACCGCGCTGCCTTGGGCCATGTTCCCTGGTGCGTGTTCCCACCTTCTGGAAACACTGAATCATCTTTCATAATCTAATCTGTGCTTAATAACTAAGAGTATTAAGACTCATTTGCACAGTGTTTCAAAGGTGTTGTATAACTACAGGCTCATGTGATTTTTATTATTTCAGACATAGTTTTTCTGCTGTTAATGTTAATTCCTCCTTAATAAACCTGAGATGATTCTGTTACTTGGTCAGGTCTAATTCAGAGGCTTTGGAGGTGCTTTTATAAAATACTGGTGAGGTTTCACCCCCTTTTTGGTACTGTATTCATGTCTGACACAGTTCCATGAAATTGATGAAATTAACTTTTCTTGATCCAAGAGATTAAATGTGGCTGTAAATTTTTAAGCAGAACCAGTTGCCGCAATTCCCCATCAAAGAAAATCATGTGGACTTGAATGAGTAAGACTTAGGGAGAGCGTTCTCCCGAGGAAGCTGATTAGTTAATACTTAAGTAATATCTTTTTCTTTCCTCTCCCCCTGCATCTCCAAACCTGAAACAACACAAATGATTCCTAGATCAAAAGAACGCTTGAGTCCCTTTTATTGGACAAATATCACGAATGGTAGGCTCTTAATGTTCACTTGAGTAACAGCTCGGGCTTTCACGATTCCTTTAATAAACTTAAAGTAGGTCATAATACCCACCACAGCATCCTTAAACTGGTATAAATCTTGGTTTCTAGTTTTAATTACAGTGACTGCTCCCATTAGGTGGTCTTGTTTCATGGCAGGATGCTAGACAGCTCTCTTGCTCTAAGTCATTTATGTGGACTGCGGGTATGTCTGTCAAACCATAATGAGCAATGAAAGAATGAAGAACATTAATTTAACTGATGCTGCTTTTGCTGTTAACGTAAGTACCACCAGCTGCACCTCGTAAACATCGGTGTTTGCTTGCCTGCGCATCCCTATTCAGCGAGACCTACCGTGATTGATAGAGGCAGAATTAGACTGATGGTTTGCATGCCGCAACTTTTCTATGGCGCTACTTCTGTGAATGCTTTTTTTGTTGCAAGAGACAGCTCCTAAATTTTAATTGCTTTTCAAACTAGTGAGTGCTGCTCATGTCAGATGCTGATAATTGGTTTATGACATAGAGGTATTATAAATTAAGGAGAGGTCAGCTTAGATAACGCACGATTTACCTGGTGGAGGAATGATGGTTGGGTAGAAGTGACACTTTGGAGATGCTCACTTTGGTGTGCGGGGGTTCTCAGTGCTCACACACAGCTTCTTAAACAATGGGCCCTAATAGGAAAGGACTGGCTGCAACAATAGCGGTGCTTGAAGCCACTTTATAATTAGAGAAATTACTGAATAATGCAAAACTCCAGTAATGGTGTTTTTTCTGGCCCATTAAGCATTCATGTAAACCTTCAAAATAAAGCTGCATACCTCCTTTTACCTGTCAGCTGTGGTGTGCACTGAGCAAAAGCACATTTGGTTCCTTTCAGGCAGGTTGTTAGGAGGGTGATGAACCCCAAGAATTTGACACAGGTCACTTGCGCTCTGGTGCCAACTCATCTAGAAGCATCTCTCCCTCCCTCCCTTGCTCCTCTGATTAAGGTGCTCCTGTGCCTCTTTGTATGAAGCTGCTTCTCACTGACATGCTGTCCAACATTTTCTCCTTTGCCTTGATGGTTTCTTAAAGTGTGTCTCATCTCTAGCATAGCTCCATTCTCACTCTGTCCTGATATACCGTTATTTCAGAGGTAATTTACTGCACGTTTCTGTTTTTACTCCAAGTATACGTTAGGGTGAAATGCTCTAAATCAAAGTGACTGCAGTTAGGATTTAAATTATTTAGAGTTTAAACCAAGGAATACTCATTTAAGTAATTTATTTATTTTGTCCTGTATTGCATATAACTTATTTCTGTAATATTTGCCAGTTAGTAATAATTGAAATTTTACAACTTGCAACTAAATACCTTAAATTTATACCACTCTTTGCTAATCAAAATAATATACTCATCTCTGCACACTGTTAGGTTTTAAAGCTTTATATTCTTTAATAAATATTGTAGCTTTATTCATTTTTTAGCATATTGATTAATTCATGGCAAGCCATACTTTGCTATTTCTCTTATTTCTCTGAACACCTATAATCAGTGAAGCTCCTTGGTTTGAGTAGAGATGGGAGAGATGCAGAGTGAGGCAGAACTGGTGGTTGTGACTCATAGGACTTGATGGTTATGGCACCACACTACAGGCCAGGGTCTGGTCCCTGCTTCAGGGATACCTCTGAGAGGGATGAGAAGTGTGGTGCTCCCTTGTTTCTCACGTGTCTCCTACCTAAAGGCAGTATCTTACACAGCCTTTTTTTATGATTGTTTTTGATGTCTTACTCAGAGCAAAATAAAGTGGATCCTTACCAGTGTTTGGGTGCTGCTTCATTTAGTTTCTAGATTGCAGAGCCAGATTGCAGCCTCACTACTCTGACTAGCACAGTTCTGGTGTGTATGGAAACACAACAGTCTTGAAAGCTTTCAGGCCAAGTACAGGAAAACCCCCCGCAAAAGTGGCCTTTAAATCATTAATACCATGAATGTAAGCTCATAAAGCTTGCCAAAACCACACTGGATACTAACGTCCTCCCTTTAGTTGTGATCTACCCCATTACCTGTGTGTACCTAGGCTTTATAGTCTGTCAGATTGATTTCAAAGAGAATTACATATAAGCAAAATTCTGTGGTCCATGTACTTACGTGTTGTAACAAGATTTTCCAAAAGCGCGTGCATGAACTTCTAGGGACCTAAACTGGTTGTTACACAGCCCCATGCCTGTAAGGCTATAATATTAATCTATAATACCTTTCTCTCCCACTTGATTCTCTCCTTCCAGCCTGTGACTGAGAAATTAACTTTTCTTGGTCTTATTTGCAGTGACTTGGTCCCAGTAAAGAAAATACTTTCTGAGTAACTTCTGGCTATGTTGAAACAAAATAAAAAATGTAATTCTAGACAGAAAAGGTTGAAAGATCTGACTTCTTGGGAAAGGTAACAGAAGGAAAAGGTAAAAATAGTAACACTTAAGCAATTATAAAAGTAATAATATAGGTATATACTTGAGCTTTATACTGTTTAAATACACAAACATGTTTGACTTGATCTTACATGGAAAGAAGATCTTCCACGGATGTTTCTTGTATAATTTCAAGCTATTATCTTCTTATGCATATCCTGAAGAGAATTTGCTGGTATCATTTAACATTTTCTTTAAACCTTAGTCTGTTTAGGCCCTTACATTAAACCTAAGTTTTAATACTTTGGTTTTTAAGTTAAATTTACGTTTTAATCCCATATAACTGAGAAATACTAATTTTAATACAATTTACCATAAATTTCATTATTCTTTCTTAAGGGAAAGCAACATTTTACTCTCTTGTAAGAGTATTTCCATTTAGTGGACATCTAAAATTATTCAATTTATAGCAACTAAGAATAAAAGTATTTCTTCCATAAGTCAAAGAATCATTTTAATGAGCCTGACAAACAACATTCCATTAAAATTCCATATCAGCTCCAAAGTATGTTTCTATTTGGTGTATAGTTATTTTTAGTTACTCCCCCCCTGCCCCACCCATGAATATAATGTGAGCAAACCAAAGAAAAGCCCATGTGGGTGTATTCAGATACTGTTTCCACTGTCATAATGTGTAAGGTCAGCAGAAGATCTGTCCTCCCCCTCAGTGTTGATTCCTCATCCTCTTTCCCTTGGCCATCACAGGTTTTGGGTGGATCTGGTGAAACAAACCTTAGTTCCTCAGTCCGTGTTGGCACACAGACGCTTTTCCAGTGCTGCTTTCAGCAGTGGCACTGGAGGCATCTACTGCCAAAGCCTTGTGCTGTCTGTTGTATCAAGACAGGTTTGGCAAGATGTGACAGTGGTTAATAAGGCATCCTCTTGCTACAGCAGTGATCTGAAACTCACAGTTTGGGAAGTGAAAAAGGGATAAGAGACCAAGTAAATTATGGAGAGGTGACATCCTTACCATCAGGTATTTCCTTCATCTAATTTCAGACTGTGGTTGTATTACTAACCCCAGTGTATGTACACATAAGTATATGCAGATTTTTATTCTCCAGGAAGGAAAAGCTTCTTTCTTTAGAAAGTGGGAAAACCTTGTGGTGGAAAACAAGGAGATTTGCCAGCCTTCCAGCTCCTCCTGTAACCTGTATAGTGTCCAGGTAAAGTGTAGCATATCTATTTACATGGAAGCCATGAAGTCAGGATAAAATTGGTGAAACTCCCTGCTTCAGTGGATTACATATTCCATGTTTAAAATTGAATGAGTGGAGGAAATTAACTTTTCTTGAGCTACAACAACAAAAAAAGCCCACCAACAAAAGAACAACTTCTGATCTCACATTAGAAATAAGTAAAGGCAGGCTGCATTAAGCAATCAACAGGTGACATTTTTGTTGTCAACAACTTCACTTACCTTGTGCTAATTTTCATCAGGATTTCAGATAATATACTACTAACCATTATTTTCTCACCTAGTTTGCTCAGTACTGACAGATAACAGATGATCCTATTACAAATAGATTTGACACTGCATCCATGAAAATGTGAAAATTGGAGTCTCTCATCATTATTTAAAATGTGTGCTCACTCACTCAAATGAGGTATAAGAGGTATTGGAGATAAAGTAGGCCAGATTGCTGGAAAGGCTGCCTCAGTGTCACACAGGTTAATGTAGATGTATTATGTATTTATATAGCCTATAGGAGGATAACTTTTTAGCAAATGATTTGGACTGAATGTGCACTTGATCAAGACTCTCATTAATAACCCATGGCCACGCTATTCTCATGGTGAGAAGTTACCTTTGCAATCACAAAGATTAATTCTTGGGCTGTCTATTGTAGTTTGGGAGAAAGAGTCCAAAGAAACAGGTGAGCTGTGTGTAACGTGCTGAACAGAGACCCGTATAGACTGAGCTATAGATTAAGGTCCTGTGCTATTCCTGACATTTTGATTAAAATGGCCATTTTTTTTTCAGCCACAGTTCTAGAAATTGAAACAGTATTGCTTTTCTTTGAAGGAGATGTGTGCTCACACTACCTGCAGCTGAGTGAGGGCCGAGTGCCAAACTGTATCCTCCATGCATGAGATACCAAAGATAAATTGACATTTTCCTGTTGGGGGTTAGGTCATATCCGTGTTTCCATGAGAATTGCAGTAATGTAGTCAGAAGTTAATAACTAATTTGATGATGTACCCAGTGGGATTTGGTGCAGAAGAGGGAAGAGTTCGTTAAACATGAGACAATCAGCATTTCCTTTCATACTGGTAACTTGATTTCCCTATTTGATAGGTCATGAGAGACGAACATATTTGAAGTTCTTTGGAGCATGGACATTTTCAATTGATTTGTCCTGGACTGTTACAAAATTTCATTATTTTGCTCAGGCCTTGCACATCTCTGGATCTGAATCATTGCAGAAGCCATGCAGCACAGCAAAATGATTTTGATAGACCTTTTCCTCAACAGTGCATGCCTGTAGTGTGGCATTCAGGTTGTGCAGCTTGTGAAAGTGGTCTAGAAATAGACAGTTGTCTGGACTAATCGCATGAAGGCAGTCAGTCTATTAAGTCTTTGAATTATGCATATGACAAACGAGGACCATAAGAGAAGGCACTTAGTGAGGAGAATTTGAATGGAGCTGTTAGATGAGATGGAGAGTTTGCACCAGAAAAGTACATCACCAGAGAGCTGGAGCTGTGAAGAAGGCTTTTGTACTAATCCTGACATCACTCATAGGCCATGAGGAGAAAACTGAGGAAGTAAACAGCAGCATCCCTGCTGCTAGAGCATGATCATTGTACATACTCTCTGTCATCAGCATATTCCCTGTCAATAAATGGGTGTGTGATAGTCTTACTCAAAGCCTTTGATGACAGGCTGCAGGACACTGCCTGGGGCTGTAAAACAAATAACAGTAGTCTTCTCCATGGGTGCTATCTGACTTTTAAACAAATAATACCTTCCTGACCACACCAGTGCTGGTTTCTGAAGACACAAGCAAGCTCTCTGCTATCTATATAGCTGCTGAAGTTGCACGTGTTTCAGTGAGAACTGTAAACAAGTGTGTCAAGGGAAGCAATGAAGAGAAGTTCTTCACCTGGAATGTTCATGTCTCTTCAAATATGGCCAAAGCATCACAAAGATGGTAGTAACTTAAGGATATGAAATGACTTGCTGTAGTTCCTCATTCAGAGTAGTTGTGTGGGGGCTGTCCACCAAGCTTATTGAGAAAGCTTGCTAGTTGGGAGGTGCTGGAGGTAGCACTGACGTGCCACCCACCAACCATGCAACTGGAAATAAGTGATTGCCAGGGAAATAAGAATCCTCTAGGAAGATGCTTTCCCTCCTCATATGTAGGCATTTGGATGGTTGCAGGAAGTGCTAACACCTCTTGGGGAAGGTTAGCTCTCAGGCTACCCACTGATGAAGGTTTCTTAGCACTGTATGTAAAGAGCCTAAACCCTATGTTTTTATATAACCTAATTCTTAAATTAAATCTAGCATCTCAATTTTAACAGCATGATCTCATCACACAATTGAATGAATTCTGTGATGGTCAGATGGGCTAGAATCAACAATTTACACCAGGAGAAAAAAATCTTGCTGTGAGAGAATTGCTGCTTTTTCTAATTATTCTCATGGAATCAAAAGTTTGATTGACTGTAACCTGCTAATCTCCCACACTTCCTCTTCTGTCTTCACTTGTTTTCTTCTCTTCCCACTAAATGCGATCTTTTGTAACTTCTCTATTTATTCTGCTGTTTCTTTGGGGTTGACAAATTAAGCTGAAGATCTTTTTTTGGTGTTGTAATTGGGAAGTGTAGAGAGGAGATGAGGAGCTCCATTAGGCCAGTGTGCTGCTGGCAGTCAGCTTTGGAAATTTGGTTTATTGCTTAGGAAAAGTGTCCAAGATCTGCACCTCAAAGGTGTGAGGTTTTGAGTCTTGTTATTCTAATATTGATTTGGGGTATAATAAATGGGACAGCAGATACAGGTTTGAGTAAGAGAAGTATAATTAATGCCAACCAACATGAACTTACAGAAAATGAATCCTGTCAAGCTAATCTGGTCTCTGTTAAGTATTTTTAGTGTGATGGCAAGTTTGATATTTATGGCTTCTACAAGGCATTTGACTTGGTGACACCATTTTGGTTAAAAACTAGAACAAAATAGTTCAACCTGTGAAGGCTGGGAATTGAGCTTGCCCAACTTCAGCCATTTACAATTTGCTGTCCTACTCTAAACTAGTTGTCCTAGGCTCCTTCTGAAGTTGGTGGAGAGGAGGAGAGAGGGTTATTGCTCCTCCCCTAAATTGACATAAAGGGAATGTGAGCTTATAGAAAGGACAAATCTGATTTTGCCTGTGTTGACAATCTTTGTGCACATCCATAGAAGAACTTCAGGGAGGCTGTGCTAAATCTGGGTCTGACCATACTGCAGACACTCCCAGAATATTGTGTTCAGGTCTGACTTCACCTCAAGGAGGCTGATGAGACAGGGAGAGATGGTAGAAGCATAGTGATGGTGACTAAGGAATGGAAAGATGTGCCTTTAGGCCCCTGGGATTTTTTGCAAGCATTCATTACCCTAATCCAAGAGAAAGAAAGGATTGATTAGCTTTTCTAAGTGGGAAATTAAGAAAGGAAGTGTCTTCAGTCTGTTGAACAAAAATACAGCAAGATGTGTTGTCTAGAAATGAAAGCCAAGAAAATTCATAATAGAAACAAATAGATCTTGACAGCAGGAATAATTAATCACTAAAACCTTTCACCAGCACCCAGAAGGCATCACTTAGAAATTCAGTAATCATGACAGGGTTTTTATTTTTTCTTCCTGAACATGGCAAGAAATTGAGTCCTGTGTCTTTATAATATACAAGAGAATCAGACTCAGGTCAAAAAGGGACTGCTAGGATTATCTAGTCAGTAAATAACACTGCGAAGTGAATAGGGCTTCCCCTGCTATGGACAACTTGTCAGTCCAAAATGAGTCAGAGAAAATGGAGGTGGTGTTTGTGGGATCATAGGTACCTTCTGTCAATCCCACTGTACCCAAAGGGTCACTCTTCTAGGTAGAGACATAGCTTTGAAAAACTTTCTGGGATACAGTATGCTGGTGTCCATGCCACACTATAGGGGTGCCATCACTTTGGCTGTGTTTTTACCTTTCATACTACTTTTTACCTTAATATTGCATAAGGATGTTACCTTCTCTTGCTATATGACAGTGTTTGTTCAGATCATAGGAAAAATGGGTGCTTTTACCCTTTTGAGCACAGGCGGTTCTTTCCAAGCGAATGATGCTGTCATCTCCCTTCCCATTTTGCAGCATCAGACTCAAAGGGCAGCTTTTAGTTTTCTCCCCTCACCCCTGCTGTCTCTGGTACATCATGAACCTAGTGCAGTTCCTGTTCTGTGCTCTGTTGCTTTGTATTGTGCAAGACTTCACATAAGATGAGGGACATGGACCTCGTCTAAGAGCCAGGTACTTTGCCACTGCCCTGGCTCTTCTTCAGCAGCCTGTTCCTATCCTTCTGCTCTCCAGCTGCATAATAGCACTCATCCCACACTACAAAGGGCATGATGTGTCTGTCTTCACATCACCTGCAGCTGGTTATGTTGCCTGGCTTCCTGGTAGTCCATGAGAGTCTTTACTGGAAGAGTAGGGCTTTGTGTTAAGAAACATCTGCAAATGGCAAACCAACAGGTTTTGTTCTGTTTCTGCTTTTTCTATTGACTTTTTTTGACAAAAATCTGGAAAAGACCTTGAACTGCAGAAAGTTGGTTCATGATTTCAAAGAAGTTGGGGTCTTTTCAGTCTCAAATGCTTCAGTGCTTTGAGTGCTAGTCTCTCCAGCTGCTTCAGTGAAGCAATAGAGTTGAGAAGATCTATTAGTCAAGCTGTCCTAAAACTTTCCAGCCTTTTAATCCCAATGCCTTCAAACCATTTAAGAAGGTATCTTTGCTAGTCTTTGCTTCAATAAAGAAATAAAAGATCTTTCAACACATGTACTTGCCTATTACCTTCGTCGCATCTCCAGCAAAGGCAGTGGACTTCAATGAGTTGTGAAGAAGCTGACTCCACTTTAAGGAAATCTACCCCTTTTATTAGACTGTATGTATTTGTCTTCAAAGAAACCTCACTATTCGGGTGAACGGTTTTGAACTGAACATTGCAGATCCATTAGAACTCTGCATTCATTTGAATAAGCAGTCTTTTCAGCAGTCTCTTTTTTGCCAGAGAATATTTTGCATATCTCTTCTGAACGTCACATATCTCAGTAGCTTTCCTTAAACTTTTATGGGAAAATAAAAATTAAATAAACCTAGAATGAGTAAGAAATTCCTGTTTGCATCATCAGTCATCTGGTTGTGAGTCTTGCTGTAGAACGCCACAGAAATAAATGTCTGGAGAATGTAATTCAATGTTTAACATGGTTTAGGGGTAGAACAGTGGATACATTATTTGAGGATGGACCCTTAAAGTGCCTGTCTATTTTCTTATGGAGTTTTGTCCAGTTGGGCAGGTGTGTATGTTTTAACTTCATTTAGAACATCAACTAAAGGCCATTTGAAGAAAAAAATTAAACTTGATGGGCTACTAATGCTGGTGGTCTGATCTTCTAGGTGTATAAATTCATTACTAACCTCTGTACATCTTGCATCATTTAAAAAGTATTTTTTGGGAAAAAAAGTGGTTGTAAATTATCTCGGCAAACTGTCATAATTGCTATTTGCATTGGAGCTTGCAAAAATAGCTTTGTTTATGATCTGATACTTTTAATGGCATATTTCACTGTTTCCATTTAAACTTTGAAATGACATCTTTGTTTTTTCCCTTTTAAAGAGAAGCATAACCCAGATGTCTGTCAAAAGAGTTGTTGATGTAGCATTTTATGAATAATCCTTCTGTTTGAGTTTTTTGTTTTGTCAGAAATGTTTGCCAAGCTCTCATAAAGCTCCCGATGAATATTATTGACGTATACTTCCTTTTAAAGAAGTGATTATCCATGTGGGATACAAACTGAACAGTCAGTTCAAAACCCCAGTTTTTTTCTCAAAAGTTACATGATGTTGTAGGAGGAGTTAATTTGTTGATGTAATGGAACAGGGGGTTCCTGAGCTAAAATGATTCTCCCCTTTCCTTTGTCCAGCTTAACTCTGAAGCACAGCCCAGCATTCAAGTTTGGGGGTCTTCTGAGAAAGTATTACGCAGAATATTCTCCGGGTTACTGTCAGTCTGCTAAATCTTCGATGAAGACTGTTAATAGTTCCCTGTCTGCTTTCAGAGAGATGAGTGTGATTGTGAGAAACATTGAGTAAAACATACCAAGTAGTCTTAGGAGTACAACAATCACCATTTCAAACCTGGAGCTGTTACTACATCCAGTGTTGCTGTCATTTGTGGCTGTTAAAAGATTTATATAAGCAACTTGCCCTTTAGGCATGTGCAGACATCCTCTTCTCTGGTCATTTTTCTCAGGTGATTCCTTAATCCTGGTGGCTGCAGCATAAATAGTTATGGAGCATGATGAGGACTGGCAGCATTGCTGGGCTTTTTCCAAGCATATCAGAATCCTTTTGGCTTGTAAATGCTCTGGGGTCTGCAGACCTTGCAGTGTTTTACCCTGCAAATTAGTAGTTGGCTGGTTGTCAGTTGGGGAAAAGAGAGATCTGTAAATTCTGTAATAAATAATAGATTAGGGTTAACATACACAATAGCATTCTGCAGGTGTCATGGTACAGAGCAGTCATTCCTTCCCATAAAGTCAAGTGGAATTGTGAACATGGATTCATCCCTCCTGTTCCAGCTCTGTGTTTTATTTTTTCTATCCCAGCCGCAATTCTTGGCTGCAGCTTCGCCCAACTTCAGAGCCTACGTAGCTTCTCATGGGATCTGTAATTACTCCCTTCTCAGACCACTTGCTCAGTTTCTGGCAATGTTAGGACAACAGGTCACACCAGTCATTATAGAGATTTTCCTTGTGGAGCTGGAATAGTCCCAATCCAAATGCACTAAAGATAACTGGGACTGCACAACAGTAGTCCCTAACCTGCGTAGCACTGAGAGCTTTGGGTGCATTGGTCTGTACTTAAATCCTGTGTCTGTGCAGCTTCCCCGTTGTGCTAAGCTCGGCTGTTTGCAGAGTGACTCATTTTGATTTGCCAGACACACTGCCTATAAGCACCCTTCTTTTACTGCTTATGAAGCAGCTACTTGGTCTGCCTAGTGAGTGTTTCTACATTATATTGCAGTCAGTTCCCCCCTCCATTTCCCCATTCTGATTTGCTTTCCTTTGCCTTGTTGATTTGCAGAGAGAATGCTCCAGCTGTGCCTCTGAGCATTTCATTCCCTTTTTCCAGCACCTGTCCCAAGCTGCAGTACCTGACACGGGAAGGAGGTTACGTTTGCAGTGTAGAGCTGCTTTTAAAGGGCATTTTTAAAGCACTTTGTGCTTCACAGTTGATATATGGCTCATCTGCATCGGCAGGCATTCATAGAATATTTTTTGTGTTAAACTTTTCCTAATTAATTAAACTACAATAACTCTCTCATGTCCTTGACTTCATCCTTCTTCCTTTCCTAATCCTTTCTTGTTTTCAACTACAAGTGAGACAGCGTGGGCAGGTGCCACATGGTGTGTTGCATCCCCTCTGAGGTCCGTGTTGTGTGCCTCTGCTGCAGGCTGTTGGGTGACCTCTACTTCAGAGGAGCTCTGAAGCAGTCCCTAGTTGTTGCCAAATGTTGCTGCCTGCTCCTCACCTTACTTTAGATTAGGAGGATGCTGTTTAAATCTGCATATGCTCCTCTCACCCTACGCAGCTCTTGGTGGATGAGCTGATCTGCTGTATTGCCCTTGGATACTTCATCTGTAACAGAGAAACTCTGAAGCGATGTCCTGCTGCATAAGAAAATTGTGGTTCTGACTTGACATCATATGAAATCATACTCTGCCTCATCCTTTCTTACCTTTTGGTAACCTCTTTTTGAATTTACTAGTTAAAGCCTAGTGAGCTTTCTGTTAGCTGCTTGTGCTGTCACTGTATCTAACTGTTTGCAGGGTAATTCTACTTTTTATAATCCAGAACTGTTGAAGTTCAGGCAATTCTGATTGATCTAGCTGCTTTCTCCAAAACATCCACACCTGATTCTCACTGATCAGGTCTTTTGAGCCTAAGACACTTCTAACTATTACGTCCCTTCATGAAGATGCCTATGTTGATGAGGTAGGTGAGCTGACACCGACTATATGATGTTTTGTCTGGCCTCCTGCTAGTTTAACCCTGGAAGAATGAGCTGCCTACTTCATGAAGCTTGCTACTATAATGATGCAATATCTAAACCAGATGCTTGGTTTCCATCAGGTTGCTTCAAGTAATTTAATTTAGAAGCTTAGGTACAGTATAGGATATATGACCTCTCTGTATTGAAGTGGTTAGATTCCCAGAGGAGAGATGAGGGTGCTGCTATAGGCTTCTGTAAGGTACCTTCAACTTCATAAGTATCGATACTGGGAATTGAGGCTTTACCTTTGCAAATTGTACACTATGGTGAGAAATGGCCGCTCTTGGTTTTGGTGTTTAAACCTCCTTGCTGTGCTTCTGCCTCTTCCAGTTCCAGTATCTCATTTCAGTGGTTCAGAACTTCCTGGCTGGTGTTGCTCTCCTCACTCCCCCTCAATAGCAACTGCAATAAAGTTTTGGTAAGATTAAAATCCTTCGTGATAAACAGTCAAGATTTTCTAAATTGGGGGAAGAAAACCCCATCCAAATGCTAGTAAATAATGTAGTTGCAGTATGTTAAACAGTAAAGGTCATTAATCCTGTCTTTGTGTTACCACAAGAAATAATTTTTACTCTTCTTTGGGCCTGCATGTCCAGGAGCACGCAAACAGATTTTGAACTTAAGCCCGTCTTTGTGTATCATTTTCATGGTGAGGGATTATTGCTTTTCTTGCTCCTTTTTCTTCCTGATCCTTCTTTCTTCAGATATCCCGTATCCAGCTGTGAGGGCTGTTTTGCCTTTCGCTGTGGCACTGCCATGTAGAGTCTGCAATATGCTTTTTAAATATTCTTCATGTCTTTCATTATTGAGGTGGGAAAGAAAAAGGTTTCCTTCGTGTAAAACTGTCACAGGTGTTTTCCCTATCAGAAACCAATTGCATTTTTTCTTACTGTCAAAGGCTCTTTCTCTGTTCTGTGAAGTCTTGGAACAAGAGTCCTGAGATGGCTTTGAAAAGTGGATGTTTCCCTAAGGAGATCTCCCAGAGCATCTCTGGCCTAGTGTTGCCCTTGGAGATGATGGGGTAACTGTGACATGATGAGTCACTATGCAAAGGAAGAATTACTCCCTTGAGATTTTTTCTTTCCTCTCCATAAACTGCTTCATGAAAACAGTGCTCTTTCCACAAACAAAAAGCAAAACAAAAAAGAGATTCTATTTTTGTTTGAGCTTTTTCAGGCAGTCCATGCTAAATTCTTTAGTCATGTTGTAAAAGCCAGAAATACTCAGTTGAAATGTCTCAACAAAGCATTCAAGAACTGTTAAATAGATAAATAAGTAGACCGGCTATTTGAACAGCCTTAACTCCAAAATGAGTCTAACCCTGTAAACAAAGCAGGCTGAGGAGAAAGAAGGAACTCTGTATGACAGGGAAGATGAGAATCATAGAATCATGTGGTGGAGGATAATGTGGATAAGATGTTTGTATATCTGCAGCTTCCTCAGACCTTTCACATGCTGCTCCTTTGTATTATCTTGTTTAGATTTTAAAAAACTAACCTTCAGCTGGCTAGTGGCTGCAACAGGCTCTGTTTTTTCTTCATGAAGGACTAAAAATTGTAGATGTTTTGTCTGTTTAGTAGAATCACTGAATGTTTTGGGTTGGAAGGGACCTTAAAGATCATAAAGTTCCAACCCTTCTGCCACGGGCAGGGGCAGGTTCCGCAGGACCAGCTTGCTCAGAGCCCTGTCCAACCTGGCCTTGAGCACTGCCAGGGATGGAGCAGCCGCAGCTTCTTCAGATGTCTTGTCAGTCCCTTTAGGTATTGGAAGGCTGCTCTACGGTGTCACCAAAGCCTTCTCTTCTCTAACCTGAACAAGCCCAGCTCTCTCAACTTGTCTCTGTAACAGAGGTGCTGCAGCCCTCTGAGCATCTTCATGGCCTCCTGCAGACTCACTCCAGTAGGTCCACGTCCTTCTTATGTTGGGGCCACCAGAACTTTCCTAATCTGATCCCTGGCTGCTCAGACGGTTTCTCTGTATTCCTCCCAGGCTACCTGTCCTTGCTGCCTTGTTTGTTTTATGAGATTAATTTTGGGATGCCAGCTGGTCCTAATCCCATCTCTTTAAACCTTTTTTATAATGGTCTGATTTTCTTTTTTTTTTCCTTCTTCTTCTGTGTAATGGTACATCTTCCCTTGCAGCCAGCTCTTATTGCAGATCATTCACTACAGATCATTCATTACATCCGTTTGGTCAGCTAGTCAAGCTTAAGTTGCAGTATGCTTCATTTGCAGAAATGCAGTAAGATTCTACCAGTTTTATTAAACTCTCTTAAAGGAACAAAGCATGGCCAAATGGAGCTCATTGCTCAACTGATCCATCAAGTGACCTTGGATAAGTTATTTAGCTCTTCCATGCACTTCTGTTTCCTGTTCCTTTACCATCACCTCTTTGGACTGTAAGGTCTTTTCACAAGGGAAATCATTTGGTCGAGCTATTTAAACATAGTAAAAGTCATACAAATATTCTGTAATAACTATGCTAGCAGCATAGGGAGATAGCTTCCAAGGAGGTGTTTTTCATGGAAACCCTTCTATAGTTTACAGGTAGGTTTAGTAAGTGTTACTCTACCACCTCACAATTATTATAATTAGATAAAGCATAAATTATATATAGAATGAAAAAGGCCTAAGTTGAGATAATGGGAGGGAAGCCCTGATTGCATTGTTCAAGGGAAATGCACTTGTAAACTTCAAATTAGTTTGTATAACTGAATTACTTGTATGTAGCTCTCTTGTTGTTCTAAGAATCTTCTTAGTAGAAACTGAAACTCTGGTGCTAAAATGTAAAATCAATAGGTACTGTTACATCCACTTAAAAAAAAATTGTATTGATTTGCAGATAATGGCAGCAGTTCGTTCTTGCAGGATTACATGCCACTTCCTGTCGTAAAGATTACTTCAGTGTATATTACATCTGAGATGGAGATCATAGGTATAAAACTGCTTTGCTTTAATGAATAGTCATTTTACTCTGGGCATTAAAATGAGATATATTTCTTTAAATTTATCTCTAGGGATTGTTTTGATTTCACGGGCAAACCCTGTGTTACCAGAGACTCTAGAACACTGTTAAACTTTCAAATAATCTTAGATTGGCTTGTTTCTGCAAGTGCTTGAACTCGTCTTCTCTTTGATAGCAACTAATTAAGCAAAAGATTGTGCTCCTTCTGGTCTCCTCCACATCCTTGATTAGAGGGTTAACACCATGTTATCTTGGGTATTAGAAATTCTTTGCTAAACCCTAAGTATCTACTACTAGCATCTAACTCTCTGTGCTTCGTAACAAATCTGTCACCTTCAGGGGATTAAATTCTTCATGCCGGTCATGGTGGTCTCCCAGTGTGCAGCTGGTTTTTTGGTTTTCTGTGTTTTTTCTTTTTCTTGTGCTGTAGCTCATGTGAAACCTATTCATATTAAGCATAGGTGACTTCCTGTATTAAAATTACTCTTTTCAACTCTTTCTAGATAACCTGGCTTCCCAGAAACCTCCTGTTAAATGCAAGGGTTTGCTGTCCTGTTTACTGACTGTTACACCTGAGGCTGATTTTGATAGAGATTCGGGATATCGCAGGGTAAGTGTGCAGATACCTGTTCTTGTTGTAGTTTGGTTTTTCTTTCATGGCCTCTTATTTGCTTACACGAATGCAGTTTGGACTGTGCTTTTCCTTCCAGTGACTGCAGCAAGTCCCTATCGGAGAATGTGCAACTGAGCATCTGTGTAAAAATAGAAAAATAATGTGGTAGGATGAATACTAAAGCTGTAAACCTGATTAAGAGTATTGGAATTTGGTGGTAGCTCCAAGAGGGAGCAGTCTTCTGTGTGTACAGATTAGTAGGCCTGTATCTTACAAAACTGTAAAAAGCTCTAAGGCACTCATTTGGGTGTAGTGAACATTTTGAGTTCTAAGCTGACAAATGTGCATGTATTTTTTATATTATAAATTAAACATTTTTACTATTGTACATAGTTATAAATATCTGTGAAGTTTGCAAGATCAAGTTTAAATATTTGGAAAAGGGAGATTAAAGGTTACTTAGTTTCTTGAAGACATGGGAAGGGGGAAAGAAAGAACTGATTCCTTCTCTTATCCAATTCTACTTTGTACATCAGAGCACAAACTGAAATACTTGACTTCATTATGGAATGACTCTTGTGGAATTTTTCATTTCCCAGGTACTGGAGGAGAGTGTGATTTAATGTTTCTTTTCTTTTGCCTCTTCCTCAGTCTTTGATTCTTTTCTTCCACTGTCTCTTTCAACCTGCTATTTTTCTTGCCTCATCCCTTTCCTAGCTTCTTTCTCCAGTCCTGTCTTTTCTTCATGGAGCTAATCCTGACCCTCACTGCTATTTATCTTTCTTATCCTCTTGGCCTCCTTTGACCAGCCTTCTGGCTTTTCCCAACCGGATATGTAGATTTGTGGAATAATTCAGTCTGGAAGGCTCCTGTGGAGATGATCTAATCCAGCCTTCTGCTTAGATCAAGGTTACCTACACCAGGTTGCATAGGGACCTATCCAGTTGGGTTTTGAATATCTCCAATGATGCAGACTCCAGAACTTCGCTGGGCCCCTGTTGCCATGTTTTACCACCTTATGAAGGATGTTTTCCTCGTCTATAATCTGAATTTCCATTGTTGCAACTTCTTTTTTCTTGTCATACCTCTGTACCCTTCGAGGAATAGGCTCACCCTGTCTTCTCTACACCTTTCCTTTGGGGAATTGGAAAACATAGGTCTGTAGGTGCTCGGCCTGTGTTCCAGGCACCAGTACCTTCCTCTGGACTTGCTCTAGTATGTCAAAGTCTTCTTGTTCTGGAGGGCTCACAAATCCTGCGTGGGGGGAAGGGTCATTCTCTGGACCTGCTGGCTGTGTTCCTGCTAATGTAGCCTGCGATGGAAGCACTTTGCCTTTGTTGCAAGGGCATATTGCTGGGTCAGGTTCTACTTCCTGTCTACCAAGACCACAAAATCCTATATATATTTTTTTTCCTATTTTTAATGTTTAATCTTTCTCACACACTGTTGTGCAATCGTTCCTTCCAGTGTTTGCTGTTCCTCCACAGGTTTCCTTATTGAACACTTCAGTATCCCCTGTGCATCTTGAACATGATGTTTCTGAAAGCCTCTTCCCATTAATGAGTTTGAACTACATTTTGCAAACAGTGAAAGCCCATTTCCAAGTTTTTCACTCTTGGAAATGGGCATATTTCCCTGAACAGCTAGCTTAAAGCTCTCAGTGTAGCTTTGATATTATAAAAACCTTTTTCAATTCCTATCATTAGTATGTTCATGGTAAAACAGGAAATTGTGTGTATGCTTAAGGTGTGTCCAGGTGTGTATGGGAGAGTGTATTTAATCCTTTTCTGTGCTGCCAGTACACAGTCATAAATAGTGTATATAATAATTTATATACAAAACTGTTGCTGGAAATTGAGTCTGAACTATGAATAAGGCTTTTATTTTATATGCCGCCTTTAAGTTTGTCCCTCTGTGTGTGTGTAATGCTGCAAATTGCAGATACCAACAACTGTAATTGTAGTTAAATCAAATGTTATCCAAATTCTATTTTATTTTTTTTAGTAGCTGTCACAGTGAATAATGTATCTGTTTTTTCCTGTATTTTAATAGAGTCTGTATGTTGGGAGATGTGCCAGAGAATGGACACTCAGGAATAGTCTCAGCCTTAGCTTGACACACTGATCAGATGGTCCTTGGGGAAGGGAGACGTGCTCCTGCAATCTTTGCTCACTGTTTCCCTTATAAGTGGCCTTAGGGGAGGGACCAAGAGGGTATCAGTAGTTCAGTAGTCAGACCATACTTAATAGTTTAGCCAGGGTGGCTGGAGCTCATATGCCAGTTACTCAGTTTATATCTGCCAAGAAGGGGAGCAAAAGAAAGCAATGAAGGGGGCAAGTGGAGCAGAGGGGGTTAAATATGCTGAGTCAGGGAAAAAATAGTTGAGCAGAAAGAGAAGTGGAAAGGAAGAGAAAACATACAGGAATGAGGATGAAGACTTTAACTTGCAACAGAGTATTTCGGTTTTAATTCAGAGAAATGTTGTCCAATTCATGAAGAAATAGTTACACTAGAGCAACTCATAGAGTGGTGAGTGACAGTTTAATTCACTTTCTGTGGTGGGGAATGTCTAGCAGATCTGGCTTGTGGTAAGTTGCAGCATCACCTAGTCACATCAACATGAAATGCTGAGGATAGTTTTAGACTCAATATCAAATTATTCAAAGTTACTCTGTTAGGTTATGGTATGCATGTGGGTGTTTCTGCCACCATAGCTGTGGTCTGGTTGTAACAAAAGGAAAAAAAAAAGAAATTAATTTGGAAATGGGAAGCCAGTTGTGTCTGTGGTTCCTGCTGAAGCCTTGTGATAAGTGTGAGAAGTTGTTTGAAAGGGGCTTGAATTCCTGGATGGAGTTTGTCTCCTTCTGGGAATGGCTGCATGTAGGAGTTGCACACTTGTCTGTCTTACCAATTTCTGGATATTCCTAGTTCAGCTGTTCCCCTTAAAAGGCCTTTCAACTCGGTTAGTTTTTCTGCAGGATATAAATGTATTTCTGCATGTTGACTGTAGCCCTTTATATCCTGACAATCACGTGCGGTTGCAATTTTTGTATTCCAACTGAGGGAGTACTTAACCCCATTTTTTTCTGGTTCAAACTGAATTAGTTTTCACCATATGCAGCACCTCTTATGGAAGAGGAGGAGGGGGGGGATTTCAAATGAAAAGTTGAGAGCTGCTTCTGTGATGCAGTTATTTTAATAACCATGGGTCTCTCTGTACAGCACTGATTGCTTTTTTGGAGTATTTCTTAGGAGGAGAGAGGGTCAGGAAGGTGTATAAACTCAAAGCGAGACCTCAAATGACCATGTGCATTTAGGACCTTGAACTCCTAATTAATATGTTTTGCTTTTAATTTTTGTAGTTTATAGGTGTGTGAAAGCCAAGATTTGGGTTTCTTCCATTTCATCCTTTTCAGGAGAAGGAGCAAGCCAAACGAAATATAACAGAAGTCTGAGGTCACACTTTTTTGTATGAATTTGCAATAAGCTTTGGGATGCAGCAGAGCAACCAAGGAATGGCTTCACATGTCTTTGGTATGATGTTCATAGAATAATTCAGTTTGGGAGAGACCTTGTGAGGTCATCTTGTCCAGCCTCCTGCTTGAGGCAGAGCAGGTTGTTCAGGGCTGTGTCTGTGGCCAGGTGATACCCTCTCTGGACAGGGCTCTGCAGCCTCCCTGGGCAGCCACTCTGCTGGTTAAGCACCTGCTCTGAATTTTATTTCCTTATGTTTTACCAGTGTTTTCCTCTGTACAGCTTGTGTCTGTTGCTTGCTTGACTACATGCCGCAGAAAGACTCTGTCTCACTGTGTGCTCCAGACCTTTAACCATCCACTAAATCATGACAAACTGGAGATCTGTGTTTGTAAAGAGCTTGGATCAATGTTTGTCAAGCATCTACACATCAGGCAGTATTTTTTCCTGTGTGTTTGAGTCCATTTAACAGCATCTGGGTTGTTTGCTTTTTTTGTAAACAGGGCTCTGATTTTGCTGTGCTGTTACGTAAGGGGGCAAGGGTGGAGTGAGGAACAGGCAACATCCATACTAACATCTCCATAGGTGCCAACACAAAAATACCTATGTTCCTTTCTGCCTATACATATACTTGTTAGGTAGGCCTAGATTTACTTGCAGAGCTTAGGATTAGGTGTGGTTCCTGTTCCTATCTCTGCTACAGCTACATTTGCAGTAGTTTTGCCTTAGCTTCCATGTCATTAAAATGGAGATTATATACTCTTATTCACAAGAGTGCTGCAAGTCCTATGGTAACTGCTAAATGCTTTTAGTCACTTGGGAGAAAACTGCTATAAAAAGGAAAAAAAAAGAGGTGTGTTTATAGTATAAAATATGTGCTTGTAGTTATAGGGTTATGTTAACTCTGTACTCTTTGTAGGTTGCTTTTAAACCAAAGTAGTATGCTTTTCTAATGTGTTGTGTTACTGTACAAATTAGATCCTTTTATCCAAATTACTTGTTGGAATTGGAAGGAGACGTACACAAGGGTTGCTAGGATGGCCTCATTTTTCACATTCAAGATTTGAAAGTAGAAACAAAGCTTAGAAACTTGGGATTCTTTTAAAATCAAGTCCTTTCATAGAAGCAGTTAAGTATTCTTTTTGTCAGCTGTAATAATAATGAGGTTTGGTGCTGGGATGAGCGATAATTGCAAATGGCAAAAAGTCATCAGACGTTGTTACTCAGATTGCAGATTTTATTAATCGTAAAAGAAATTATTCACCTAGAAAGGCTGTTCTGTATGTGCCCATTTGCATGAAGTCTTGCTGCCTAATTTATTTTGTTAAAAACCAACAAAAACCAACCCACAAAAAACCCCACCAAACCCCCCCCAAACCTTTATCCTGTTCTTCAAAACCTTGACTACTTTGCCCTTCACATACAGTTTGCTTATAATGTCATCTATGCTCCTGCTTATCCATGAAACAAATCTTATTTTAGGACAAATCCTGTTTTTGCCTCTCCTCTCTCAAAAATTTATCTGCTGCTTTTTGGATTTATTCCATCAGCTGATTACTGTGCATCTCCCCTGCATGCATTTCCTCCACAATTAAAAAGGATGTTTATCTTTTATGAATGACTTCTTCGGTAGATGAGTTGTGTGGCCCTTTACATGTTTCTGATCTCCTGAGGTGTTGGGATTTGCAGATGTAAATTAATTTTTTATCTGTTTTCCCCCACTTCTTTTATGTTGTTTTCAACGTGAGTCTTCATTAAGTGAAGAAATTGAGCACATGCTTCACAATAGGAATACAATTAGTCAATGAGCTTGCCCTGTGAGCTTAAAACAGAGTACATACTTTAGTATCTCTTTAATTGGGGTGTTGGATGGTAAACTCTTCGGGGTATGGCTACAGCCTTTACATGTTCTGCTAGAGAATTCACAGAGAGAGCATTGCTACAGCATGAATATTCAATAACTGCCTGCCTGCCCCTTATTCCTTACGCTGAAATATTAATACAGCAGTGATTCTGCACCTAATCTTCCTGAGATAAGGTGCGTGTAAGTAATCCTACTGACAATATCCTGCATGGACCCAAGCCTTTTTGCAGGATCATGCCTTTCTGGACCGTGCTGAACACCAATTACTCTCAGTAATGCAGCTGGATCTACAGCTGCTATTGCTAAAATGGTGATGTGCTTTCCCATGGAAGGCGAGGAGCATTGGCTCTGCTCCCGGCTGTGTGCCACTGGGTCACTGCTTCAGCCTGCAGAAGGACATTAGCTCCAAGGGAGGTATAAAGCTACTACTCATCATAGCAGAAGTTCAGACACGTGGATAGAGAAGTACATTACTGTAATTCCCATTGTGACAAAGCTCTCTTTGAACTTTGCTGGTACCAAATTGAGGTCCTTCAGCTGGCATTTTCGTCACACGGGTCTTTTCAAGATCACATTGCAGGTGACTCGGTGGCAAAACAACTTCAGAAGTACAGGATTCCTGTACTCTGCCATGCTCTGGGCTGTGACTTGAAAACAAGATTTCACAACTGATATTGCAGACTTCTGAGTCTATTTTCTAAACTAATATTTAAAGTATGCCCACCAGTTCTGGTCTCAAAGTTGGTTGTTCAAACTATAATATTTTTCAACACAAAATTATGCAGCCTAAAGTGAAGATTGGTACAGTAGTGCAGCAGTCTTCTGTTTCACATATATTTGAAAGCTGAGAAAGCTTCTGCTGAATTCATACGACAAAGGCTTGTCAAATTGTTCACAAAGAAACGATTGCTCTTGGATGGAATTAATTTGCAGTATCTCATTTGCCATCTTAGTTTTGTCATGAATTTCCCCTACTTGGCAGCCTGAAATGCCAAGTGAAAAAGTGTTTCAGTGAGAGATAATATAATATACTAAGAAAATGTTATTGATCACAGTATGCTTTTACTGGAAGATGACTTTTTCTGACCGGAACACAAGGGACTTTGCCTTGTTACAGTAGGAAAATATATTGTAATATGCAAACAGGATTATTGTTAAGGTCACAGCAACTTTGTTTTTACATTCCACTTCTTCTGGAAGCAAGCTTCTCCACAACTAATACTGTCAGATGGGATAAAGCAAGAACAATTTCTGTTTTAAACTTAAAAAAGGTTACAGCAAGGCTTTTCTTTTATGAAGAAAAGAAATTAATGCTGTTTTCCACATCACCAAAGGTCAGAACTTGTAATTCAATAGGCATTACTGTAGGCATTTTATTATGGTGATGGACTGTATTGTGATGGTTCTTTGTCAGAATCAGTTAATGCACATTTTCTCAACATGCATGTATTTTATGCGTATGTTATAGACAGAAAATGTTGCACATTTTGTTTTAGAGTGGCTTCCACATGCAAGGACTGTCAGGCACTTAATTTTCCCAGCTAGTGTGGGAAGATTAGCCAACTGGAAGCGTCTCTGTTGGTCACAGACAGGTTATGTGGGTATATGGACATCATTACCCTGCAAAGCATGAGGACGTATAAATCTGTGATGGGATGCCCAGTACAGGGAGCTTAGAACAAGGACACTTTTAAACATGTTTGATTTAAAGAGGTCTCCCACTGCATAAACAGTAGCTCAAAGCCATTAAGGTCCTGCTTGCAGTGAGATAGCTTTCTGCTGAAGGGCTCAAATCTTCCCCTCAAGAATAAGCATGTCATTAAGGTGATACTTCTTAAAGATATTTCGAGCTATTTCTAATGAAACTCATCCAAAACACATTCTGCAAAACTTAACTCTTTAACAATTTTTTTCTATGTGTGATTTAGGTTATAGTATTATGAGTCATGTTAATTGAGACTGGAAACACAAACTCATTTGGAATAAATCAGTGAGGGTTGCACTGCAAATCCAAGAATATTGTATTTTCTGTGTTTGTTTTCCTTTTGTCCTGCTCCATTTCCAACACGTCCCTCCAGTGGTTTTCTCTGGTTTTGTTGGAATCAGTCTCCACTTCAGTGAATCTGAAGATGTAAACCTGGCTGCAAAAATTCATCTCTGGTATGGTAGTGGGTTACTAACATGCTCAAGGTTTCCACATGGCAAAATGATTTTTTTACTTCAACCAACCATTTCCTACACAGGCAAAGCAGTGTTGCTAAAATTCTTGCAAATTGTTGTTATAGCCTGAAATTTGATTACATTTCTTTTACTGCTTTTTCTAATTTGGTTTGGACAAGTTGGTGTAATTTAGGGGAACAGATCTTAGTTGCATGAACGACCTATTTCCATGCTCCCCTTTTGCAGACTCTTCTTCTAACATGCAGATAGCCAGGTGCAGGAGAGACCCTGCTTGTGTTATTAAAGTAAGCATTAAGGATTGAAAGGTTTAGATTATGGCTTTTAAGAGAGAACAACAAAAGAAAACCCAGGTCCCTAGGTCATCTTCCCCCCTTCAGCTGCAAGAATTTAGTATGGTTTGTTTAGCACAATAAACAGGACTTGAAGTGCAAGTGTAGTAAAGGTTACAGAGGAATATTGTTACATTTCCTACAAGAGTACATCCGTTGTTTGTACTTCTTAGGATGTTTAAAAATACAAAAACCCCTCTGTTATTTTCCTCCATTGCTTGAAGAGGAGGAGAGTTACTGCCGTTGTTTCACTTTCCAGTCCCCATGGGATCTTAGTTTAAGACAACTTGGCTTGTAGGATCAACTCAGCAAGTGTGGATGTCTACCCTGTGGGACTTGTGCTCCTAAAGATGCTTTATGTTGCTGCATGTTTTCCTACCACTTGGCAGGAAAATGATGCTCAGCCTTTGTAATTCTCTTCGTCTTCCCAGGATGTGCCAGAGCTCGCCCTGCTCACAAAGCATCTCTTGTGCAGGCATGAGTCTCCAAAATGCTGTGGCAGTTTGGGATGGCTGGTAATGTCTCCTTTTCAGCTGTGTTCAGTAAGAATAGGTAGAGTTTCAACACATGTCGTTTCAAAACAACTCTATTAACACAGCTGTTCAGCATTTCCGTGCAACCTTTTGTGACTAGCCCTCCAGAATGCTGTTTAAAATACCACTGGATTTAGCTAAATCTGGCCAGCCCTGTGAATGAACTCAGGTACTTGGTTTGACGTGCCTGAAAAGATGAATTATTTAAACATAAATCCATTTAGTTTTCATGTTCCCTATCCTCATGAACTGAAAGATGAGGGGAAAGGAAGAGAAAAAAAGAAGACTCATAAGTGAACAGTTTGTGCTGCTTAAATCTTAGCTAAGGTGTTTGATTTTGAAATGATTCTTGGTGGGCACTGTAAAGACAGGGAAGGTATCTTTCTCTTTTACTGCATTTTGCACCGAGTGTGAAAATCCAGTGGTAAGCGTAAAAGATGACAATCTATAAAATCCTGCTGTATGTTTGGAGAACAGTTTGATATAATGACACAAAAGATATCTCTTAATCTATGCGCCTAATTGAAATGCAGTAAAGAACAGCATCTCTGCTTATGAGTATGGGAGCGAAAAAAATTTATGCTAAGTGTTTATGGGGACACAAAGAGGCAGTTCTTGAAGAGCTCAAAAGACTTAGGATTTTTTTTCTGCTCATAGGAGTTTGGGTTTCTTAAAAGCTTTTTGCACAGATGAGGTAAATTGAAAGAAGCAGAATATCGTATCTCTGATGGTGGTGAGAAAATCACAGCCAGATTTGAATCTTCCCCTGCTCAGTCGTAAGCCTGCTCATGAGCTGCTTTACATCCATGCGAAAAGCAGCTCTGCACAGCCTGGATTTGAACAATAGAGTTGCTGTTAATGTCCAACATAAAGATGATTGGTTGTAGGCTTGATTTATGGGAAGCCAGAAGTGGTGAAGTATACGGTACACGAGGGGATATTTATGCTGCTAATGCTTAAAACACAGCTGAATGTTCTGTGTGCTGTAGATGCTTTCAAATGGCAAAAACAAAGGTGCATATAGCAGTAAATCCGGTTATTCTGATAGTTGAATGGCCCTAGATCAGGATCTGACTGTGCAGTCTCTTCAACATGCAGAGCAAGTCTGGTAAGCCCCTGTTTAGTTACTGCCTGTTACAGGATTATCAGCTTTGAATCAAAGAAAATAATTTCAAATATGTTAGGATTTAGGGTTTATTGTTTCATCTTCATCAGTTCCTAATGCAAGAATTGTTTTTTCCAATTTATGTGCAAATAGGCTTCCAAAATCCATTGCTGTGAACTGAGATTTTGTCAGATTTTTTTTTTTTCTTCACCAGATTACTCCTGCTCTGCTAATAACTGTCAAATTGCACCTCAACTCAGCATTTTCTTGATTTATCTTGCCTCCAGTAGCTAACAGTAGCTCTCTGAGGTGTATCACTTGGCTGCTTTGCAAACAGGGTGCTCTTAAGATACTCAGCTGTGCATTTAGACTTTTTGAAATGCTACAGCAATTATATTTGATTTTCAGAAGAAGAATTCATTGTCGAGTTAAACTGGATGAATTTTTCAAGATGCAGAGGGCTTTTTCTCAGACGTTCGTAAGCTGAGCAGGCATACTGCATTCATCATTCTGTAATGTCTAAAACATATACTAGCTCGATGTTTTTAGTCTCTCTTTTTTCACCAAACAAAATATTAGTCTGATCTTCCTGCTAAATAATATCTTCTGCTCCATTTGCACAAATCCACCTCTTCCCAGGTTTCTCCAGCAAAATACTTCACAAGGAGGGAGATACTGGAGAGCCCTTGATTTAGGGCTGGTTAGTAGCTCCTCTCATCTAACGTTGTTAGTGATGGTTTCTTCCGGCTACTTCGTTTCTGAGGCAGAAAGATGTTATTAATTAAAGAGCATTTGTTGAGGTTGAGATGTATTTTGTCCGATACAGAAAGTTTACCTGCACTCCCTTAAAATACCATTTCTAAAACACTTAATTGCATTTTAAGCAATTTATTTCTCTCAATCCACTATCTGGAGAAAAAAGACTACAGCAAAAAAACCCCGTAGGTGACTTCTGAGCCCCAGCAAGCAAAGCGCATACTAGCCCATCTGAACTTGCTGAAAAACTTACAGTTTTGAAAGAAGGTGTTTAATATTGAGAAAACATAGATGAATACCTGTGTCAGTGTGCTGTGTAGACTTGAACCAGCAAGATCGATGCATCCAAATTATAGCAGCTTTACCTAGTGCGAATGAGATGCTACTTACATTTTCAGGTAAAAGAAATCAACAACTATTAATTTGGCAGAATTATTTATTTCTTACTGATGATATTTTCGGTGTATCTAATCAGACACTCATGAATAGAAATGAAACAATTTAAATAGAGGCAGTGTACATTGTATGATCTTGTTTTCTCAAACTGTTCCGTAATGCGGTGAATAAATTTATCTGTTCTACTGAAAAGACTTCTGCAGAAATCATACACGCTGCTTTCACCTCTATTATTAAATATGACTGTTTTATAACTCTTGGAAGATGGTTATTTTTGCTTTTGCTACAGGCACCTGGGACAAAAATGTTCATTTTAGGGGAACAGAAGGGAAGAGTATTCTTACAGAGCCTGAAAATCCAGACAGCTGCACCAGGAGCACTTAACTGGAGAGGTGTGCTAGAAAATTATGAACCTATCTTATTCCACTCCCCAACCCCTTGAATAGCAAGGTGCAGATTTACAGAAGGTAAATTAACGAGTTAAAAGAGGTTGGTCTGAATCAACATTCAAGCTCTTTGGAGGCCCAGGAGCAAACGCTCATGAAATTATGTGGTGGCACTTGAATTTTACTGTGAATCACTGGATAAATTTGAGTCACTGTGGGAAGGATGCAAGTTTTGGGTGTCTTCACCACTTAACAACTGTTGACTGTCCATCAGGCCTGTAGGGAAACCGATGGGCTTTGTGGAGGTCTCTGTTGTCCTTGATGTTGTACTGTGGACTGTGCAGCTTGGGATGGTGGTGGCTGAGGGTGACAGTGACAAACTTTGTTGCTGATGGAGAGCATTGTCGTAAGTGAGGTGTTTTTTAAAAGATAAGATTTATTTTGAGATTTTGGTAGCTGATTTTCTTTCTTTTATTTCCCACCCCAGAGACTTTTACACACCAGTTAGTATTTTTTTTTTTTTTTTAATGGGGAGCTTTACTTACTCCTTGATAAGTAAGAGCATAAGTAGATCATATAGGTGACTCTAAAGCAGCTGAAAACTGATGTTGTCTTATTCTTCCTATTGAAAAGAAGAAGATGATTGATGCCATCATAATTTCTGTTATAGTGCCTTTAAAAGCTGCAACTCCACTGTGTTTGGGTAGGTTTTTTGTAAGCAAAGTCTCCTACCCCAAACCCACTGTATAGGTTGTAGTAGTTAATTGGTAGGTACTAGAATACAAATCTTTGCTTGTCTTCACTAAAGTCCTCCTAGAACCCTTCAGCATAATCCTTGGCATGTGTTCACTTTTCCACTCCTTTTAACTCTCCTTATGCTTGGGAAATGGGTGTGGACAGTGTTAGGGAAACTGACTGCTGTGTTTATCATCTATCCTTATTTTATTTTTTTTTTCCTTGAGGAATTTTAATCCCAGAATGAATTCCAGCATTTACATGCTCTTAAAAACCTTCCTGGCAACCATCACCTCTTAATCTTTTTACATTTCTTGTGATTAGCAGTGCTTTCTAATCCTAACACCAGACCCAACAGCAACTGTTAACTGCACTTCTTGTTTTACAGCTAAATCTAATCCTTCTAGCAGTCTAAGGCCAGCATTATATTTATCACTCTGAAATTACTAACTGTAAGACGTTGTGGCAGTTCTTGAGTTGTTTTTTCTCACTTTCTCTTTCCTTGTCATGGATTGATAAATGCAGCAATTAGTATAAAGTTATTTCTTATATATATGTGATGATTTCCAGAAAAATATGAAAATATCTGCTTCTTCCTCCTCCCTCTTTTTCTCTTCCAGTCTCTCTCTCTACTTTCTTTTTATTTTCTTCTTCTTCTTCTGGTCCAGAAGAAGCAATTTGCTTTCTACCTGAGTTTATGATTAGTAGCAAGATGTGTAGGTGGAATATGTTTTAGTGTCTTTTTTTCCCCCCTCTTCTTTTCCCTCCCCCCACACCTATTAATATATCTGTTAGTAAGCTAATGCTATTAGGTTATGCAGACTGTTCCATGTACAGGGAAAGATAAGACAGCCATCAAATCCTCGCAGCGCCCCAAAAACATCTTTCCATTCTGCCGAAGGCTCTGTATTTGTCCATGAGGCAGCAACAGATTTTATATCAGTCACTTAGCAAAGAAAGGATAAAGAAATTGCTGTTATATATTTTCTGCTGTGGGTTGGGTTTTTTTTTTCCTAGCACCTGGAAAGTTGTGTGGGTGTTTACAATCTCTACAGGAACTGCTCTGAATTTGCATTAGGAAAGGGGGAAAGGGTATGCTAAAGAGCTGCAAACTTACTTCTCTTTGCTGCTTGATATTTATTTTTTCCCCACGGGAGGGGTAGGGAAAGCTTTAGCCAGGAGTATACAGTCCCCCAAATGACCCTATTTGCTTAAATCCTAAAATAATTTTTTAGGTGGATGAACAGAATGGCAAAGTGAAGCAAGGCACAGAATAAGAAATAGCACTTTGCAGGAGCCAACTGTGTCTTTTGCTTCTGGGGTCTTTCCATGGTCTGTTTTGATTTACCCAACCAAAGGAAAGACAAGCTGGTTTTGTTACTGGCAGTGCAAGCTTGAGTAAGTCTTTCAGATTTTAAAGCAAGGTAGGAAGATTTTATATATGTCTGTATATATAAATATGTATTTATTCATTTATGTATTTGAAGAGCAATGGTCTTCACTTTGTTAAGATCTCATGTCTGCAGATTTTGGTGTCCTAAAGCTCATCTGTTTTTTCTGTCAGTGGACTAATGAAAGATGATACTTCTCTCTGTGCTCTTTGTCTTGCTTATATCCTTAGACCATGTCAGCTCTGGCAAAAAAAAAAAAAATGCTACTTTTGTATTTAAAACAGGAGCAAAAATGCAAAGCAGTATCTCATTCAAAACAATCAAAACGTGACTGTGTCCTTGCCCTTCTGATGTCATTAAATGCATAGTTACTTAAACCACTTTAATCGATTACTAGGAAGATTGTCTCATGGTTGGAAGAAGAAACTGGGTTTTCTTCTCAGACAGAGCTGCTTCACTTCCCTGCTCAGGGGGGAACATGTCAATGCCCAGGCACTTGGTCTTTCTTCATTTTATGTTGAACAGCCAGGAAATTCCAGGTAGTTGCATCCTCCCCACGCGCGTATGTGTGCGTACCCACACTATATCCCTGCCTGCTCTGGCTATTTCTGGTTTCCCAAGGTGGTTTGGGGGCTGATTGTGTCTTTTCTAACAGTTCGCTCTACCACTTCCTCTGTGCTGGAGTTCAGCCAAGGTCCCTGATGAGTTTGTACAAGCTTGTAAAATGTTTTAGCTGTGATTAATGTAGTCTTGACTTTCCAAAAGCATAATTTGTGATGAAATAGGGTTGCTACCCTTTTTAATGATTTCTCTGCTTCACACCTTTGAGGTCCTTCTTCCAGATAACATTTAAAACTTTGAGGGGTGGGAAAAAATCATGGTAAGTGCACAAGTCAGAGTTAGGCTTTGTAGTCAAATGGCTGTTGGGGGGAAGCTGGGATGCTGGCTTGGCTCTCCCTAGCAGCCTGGTGGGAGACATCAGTCCCTTCTGACCTGCAGATGCTTACGGCTGTCGAAGGAGGGGACGAAGTGAGAGCTGACCTGGCAGCTGGCAAATGCTCCTGTTTCCTGCACAGCATCGTATCTACATACATATAGTGTAGAAATATCACTTCAGATTGCAAAGATAGAAAGGAAAACATATTTATCAGGCATTTCTCTACTTCAGCAAAGAGAGAATATCTATTCCTTGAAGTCTTCTGACCAAAAGCCGTTGAAGAGTTATTAATGTAAGAAGTTAGATCTCCCTGTCCTGCTTTTAGTTCCAGTTTTGAGCTTCAACTATGGAACACACATGATGGGAAGCAGGTGATCTCATTACCCTGCTCCTCCTTCCAGTATATCTGGTGAAAACTTTTTTTTTCCGGTAGGTATTGTAAAAATCAATATTCCAGTTGATGGGAAGGAAGGAGCGGTATGCAGGTTGATACCAAGGGATCTGCACTCTGTTAGGTGTGAGATTGCTTTCTCTCTGCAGTGGTGACAATCTCGCTCTTACACACTGCCTACAAATTTTGGGTTTATATACATAAGACCTGCTTTTGTATTTTATGGTAAGTTTCAAAGGGACAGAATTGATCAAAGTTGCTATCATGAATTGCAGATGTTCACTCCTGTGAAAATTGCTTGTATAAGTAAACAGTGTTCCATAAAGTGACTGTCCTAATCCCTTACATCGAAGCTGGGTTTTGGGGGTTTTTTTAGGGATTTTTTTGGGTTGGGTTTTGTTTTTTTTTTTTAGCTCTGTAAATGTAATTTCTTCAGTAGTTTTTGAAGCTTGGAAACTGATAACCTCCAGGCTACTCTGTACCTTAGAAACCTCTTCAGCTCCCTCAAAATAGCACAAGCAGTGACCACTGAAGCTGAAAAGGAAGAAGATAGTGATTAAAAACTTAATACAAATGGCTGGAAAACAGGGGAAGAATCTCAGGTTCAGAAGACACTAAGATTCTATGAATAAGAAATTTTAACACCAGTATGGCTCCAAATCCCACCAGAACAGCAGTAATTATAGATGTAGCAACATTTGTCTGAAAAATCTCTTTCCTTACCAGTCCCTTTCATTGGTGCCAGCTAAGGTTTGTGACTGCAGGGCCGAGGTACTTCTGACCATCAGCGCTGCAGGCCCTCCGAGGGGGTTAGTGAATCGATATGCAAAGCATGTTTTTAACTGCTTGAAACCCAGGAACACGCTGTACCTGACCACAGCCTATTTCAAGGTCTGTCAACTTTGAGGATTCAGCGAGCTGGCAGTGTCTCTTTTTGAACATGCCCATGAAAATAATTGTGAATGATTAATTTTAATTACTGCTGGCTGAGGACAGATCCTTTTCTGTGTGGATAGGGTTTATTATGCTGTGTGGAAGAGTTGTCTGAGCTAGGAAACTCTCAGACTTCTTTTGGTATGAAAGGTGTGATTCAGGAGAGAGCAGGTTTGCAGAAGGCTCTTTCTCCATCGCCCGTAATCACTTAATAGTGATGTAGCAGCTGCCCGAGATGTGTGCATTAGTGCAGAAAGTACTTGAGACTAGGAGGGGGTGAATATCTGGAGGTGAAGATGACCGATGGCTACTCCTGTTGCTTACAGTCTCTCTTCCACTTGCTTTGTTCCTCTAAACTGGAATTGAGCAGAGAGGATGAGTACACTGATCTGAAATGACTGTATTTCTAAAATAGCTTTAAAAAGCATTTTTTCTACCTTATTTGGCCACAATTTAATCTCTCTCAGCATTTAGAGTAGTTGCCCTCCAAAACAATCACGCTCAATGTACCTTCTGTGAAACCTAATCCAGGGATAGCGAGCTATTTTCTCTCTTTCGGAGGTGTAACTGAGACAAAGACTGATTAGACTGAAATCTGGCTACATAAATTCCATCATTTGTGTGCTGTCTCAAAGGCTGTTGAAGAAGGAATAAGTTTGAGTATCATCTGGCTTGTAACAGCTAGTCTTCTAGTCTCACTGAAACATCTTTCCTCTTAGACATTAAACCAAAGTGTCTTCATTCCAGTTTAGGAAGATTTATTTATTTTTAAGGTTGGAGCATTTAGATACAAAGATACCCAAGAGGCAAGTGGAAGTCTATCATGTAAGCTGCTGGCTTCAAACTCCAAAATCCACAGGTGAAATCTTGTGCTTGACTTTACTCCTAGCTGTTCCGCTGGCTTGCTTTTGTGACCTTGGTCAAATCATTTTATCTTTATTTTTTTCTTATATTTTAGCTTTTCTATTAAAAACATTAATCTGCTGGGCAGAGACTGAAGTTGTTTATTCTTTTCCTTTTTATATTCTTGCACAATACTAACAGAAAAACTTCCAGTTGGAAATGTGTAGATCAGAGTCAAAATTGCTTGCAAAAATATCTTCCAGTCATTAAAAAAAAAAAACACCAAAAGAGTCCCTAATTTAGAAATGTCTGCTCATGGAAATATTTATTCTCATCTAATGAAATTCACTTTAGCATTACCAGTCTTCAAACTATAAGAGTGTGCAGACCAGCAGCACTGATTTATGTCCCTACAGAGTTTTAAGGAATATTCCTAATCCAAGGGTGGTTTTCAGAAAGGTTTCCATAGAAAGCTGTCTGCTTCTGATTTGAGTCAAGTTCTGTAGACAGCTGATCTTCAAGCCCTGAGCTGTTTATATATTCCTTAAAATATGTATTTTTATTCTACTTAAATATTTATACAGTCCTTATCAACTTGATGTGACCTTGGCCTTATAGATGGAGGCAAGCACTACATTTCCCTAGGAAATTGTGTGGGGGTGTTCGGAGTAGAGCCTGGACCACTGTGGTCTCAGGCTGGTGTTTGTACCATAAATAATGCCTTCTTCATTGCCTAAAGGGATGACAAAATTGTCCTTGTAGCATACTGTGATGGTAATTTTTTCGGCTTGAACTGATCATGGTCATGTTCACAGCACGTTGTTAACTGCCAAAAGTTGGCAGACTGGACAACACCAGAGTCTTGTACCAGCCTGTGGAAATGGTTGGAAGATGTGACCTTTTTTGATGGTTAGCAAAGTGGGCTTGTTCTGTCCTCTTCCTTTTGCTGTGTTTTCAGTTTAGAGATAAGATAACAAAGATCATAGCAATCTGCCATCGCATTTTCTATACGGTTTTCTTTTGCCAGGATAATAATCATCTGGACCCTCTTTTAATTAAATTAGCTCAAACAATGAACCATATGAAAACTGCATTGGGCCTTTAATGCAACTGATGCGTTGTTTTGGGTGGGTTCTAATGCCAATTGTGCTTAGTTTAGAGACTGATGGGAAAGGGGAGTTATTGGGCTTGCAGGGAGGGAGGCATTTCTTCATACTCCAGTTTTCTTTGACCAAAGTCTTTAAATTGGCAATTTGCGCAGGGATAGGCTTTTTAATAGGTTACCTCTGGTTTTATTGTTTCTCAGAGGAAAGAGAACTTGAAAATAAAGGCTTTCATCTGAAGATTTTTCCTGTGCTTCTATATATTAAATGAATAAATGAAGTTGATTGGTACTACAGTAGTTGCTGAGACCGTAACTGGTCAGTGGGAAATCTGCTTTTAATTACTGACTAATTCTTGGTCATCTTTAATTTTTCTTAGGTCATGTTTGTTTTTCTTGGTTTTGTTTGGTTTATTTTTTTCAGTAGATCAGTCTTTTCCCTCCACCAGTAACTACCTACTTAGCCTTGCATTTCATACAGCACTCTTATTTCATATTTTTTTCCTCCTTTCCTTTTTCTTTCTGTACAGTTAAAACAAAGATCAAAATAAATGCTTATGGAATATGAGATAAAAAGGAGAACAAATTGCAGAAGAGGGAAAAGTCAGATATACTGTCAAAGTATGTAATTCCTTTTTGCCTTTCTTCAGGGTTTCATGGTATAACATGACTTGTGGAGTGTCGTGTGGTTACACAAACATCTGTATTTTTTCTAGCCTTCTGTATGGACTAAAAGTTAAGTAAATGGGTTTTCTGAAAACATATGTGGAAAAGGCATATTGTGATGTTATCAGCCACACTTGTACAAGGGGAGTATTTGTTCCTGCACAGTTTAAGCAGTGTTGCAAGTACCAGGAGCCCCTTCTGAGTCACCAAGAAATTTGCAGAGAAAATTTTCCAGTAAATCTGCCTACCTGTTTGTCAGGAGATGATGGACAAGATGTGGAAGGATTTTTCCTCATGAACAGACTATGCTGAAGCCCCAGCTGCTGATTTATTTTTGTCCACATGCATTTTGATATGTAAAACATAGAGGCAGTATGATTTGTCCTAGCTGAAGGATTCTGCAAAAGAGCAGATTCCATTTTTCCTGTAGCTCTGAGTTGATAACGACATCAGTTACACTTCAGCCAGATATAAAAAAAAAGCCAGCAATGTAATTTCAGTCCAGAAGTGAGCAGAAGTCAGGATGCCTCTTAATCATGCTTGCATGTCCCAGGTGCAGCACAGGATAGAAGCATTTTAAGGAAAATGTCAGCAAAGTGCAGTAGTTTCCATCCAAAAATACTTTCGTACATACCTCCCAGGTGCCAACTTGTTCCCTGTCATGATGACAGTGCCTCTTGCAGCTACAGAATGGTCTCCAGGAGGTCATTCGTGGAAAGGAGAAAGTACAAGGGACCTAGGGGATCCAGCTTAGTTGGAAACAAAACAGCTTTATTTCTGTGCTAGCTGCGTGGCAGCACCAGGGTTGTGCATTGGAGATGGTAGTGGGTGAATATGGAGAGGACAGCTTGAGCCTAAAACCTGGCATTCTGGGGTGGCGGTGAAGACTTTTTTCAGGCTACAATGCCATTGATTTTCCTCCCAAGTGAAGTGGGGGAATATATGTGGGTCATACCTGTTGTGTGTTTGAGTCACTCACACCACAGGGCTGACTAGCAAGAAAGGCAGCATCACCGTGCTGCTGTCATATTGGACCTCGACCACATGAATCAGCTGGTCAGTCCTTCCCAGATCTGCCAATTGCCCTCTTGGTCTTCCTGAACTGACTCCAAAGGAGTGCTTGGATTAACAAATAGTCATGTGTTTCTTGCAGGAAACCTTGAGTGACCCTCAGAAGATTATTATGATTTGGTTTTGAATGGCTATTTTGATTAAATGGCCTGCCCTGCCACACACAGTGCAGCAATGTCGTTGCTTTTGTTCACAGAATAATCACTGGGGATTTGTGTCTGCATGCACATACAACAGTGTCTTCTGCTTTCTGTAATGACAACAGTAGCTGTAGTGAGGATAAGCTGGGGAAAATAACCAAAGAACAAATCCCTAAAACTCGCAAAAGAAATAGAGAATCCATATTTTTAACAAGTCTTGTGATTAGTCTTTTAAGGGGCTGTTTTCTGATTGTTTTCATTGTCTTTCACTGCTTTGAATTACTCACCACTTCTGTGTATTGGAGGATTCTTCAAACTACTAGGTTCGTATTAACGCACTAGGTTCATATTAATAGGAGAATTATGCAGGTTTTGTGCAGTTCTCTTCCATCCCTTTCTTCTGCTGTTTTCTTTTAATTAATCTGCAGCAGAGTCCAGCTACAACAGATAATTCGCTGCTTTTCAGGTCAGGTGAAGGTAGGTTGGTGCAAAAGGCACTTTAACTACATGTGGAAAGGCTTCTTTGCTAATTGGATTGCAATACATGTGTTACTGCCCACTTTAACTCAACAGAATCATTTTAATCTGATTCCCTCACTGTTATTTTACACTTAAAATTTGTGACATTCAACCTGTTTTGCAAGAAATAAATATTATTTAATTACGAGACTTGCAGAACCGCTGAGGTTGGCAGGCACCTCATCCAGTCTGACCTGAGGCTGCCCTCAGTCTCCACATGACATGATGCTCAGAACATAGAGTAGTTGGGAAAATCCAGAATTCAGTGATCTTAATAGGAGAATACTACTTTAGGTTAAAAAACCCCAACACACCATAGTTATTTAGTATGCTTAAATTCTAGTTTACACACACGTATGCTCCTGCTGAGCTTAATGGAATTGTGTGTGTACTCCTCTGACTAGGACACCATTTAGTCACAGTCTCTGTTCGCCTGTAAATGTAGAGTATCTTGATTTTAATAGAACTGTTTATTTTACAGGCTTTTTTCCTTTCCCATTGCTGATTCCTTTTTCTACCCTGAAGAGAATTACATTTCCTACCTGTGAGCTCTGCTGCTGCAGCGAGTTGGAAAGCAAGATGCTAAAGGCATTTGTTGGTACTTACTTAGTCTATGTTGCAGTCACAGAAAAAATTACAGTGTCATGCAAATATACCCAATCTAGTTTGGTATATACAAATATACCAAACCAGGTTGTTCACAAGCTGATAATACTCTAGCCACAGACTGAGAGCGTTCATAGTAAGCTAGTGTACCCTGCTGCTGCTTGAGCTAATTAATGGTGCTTATATTTACCTTTGCAACCCTATGACCCTGTCCTTTGCTCCTGCATGACATGCTTGTAGGTGGGTTGTTGTATTTTTTATTTTTTTCCTAGGAACAAGCCCTTCTTTCTTAATATTTTGCACTTCAAAATCTCTTCCCTCTGAGGAGCTTACTGTTTGGTCAGGCAGGAGGAGTAAGGTCAAGCAGCACCCTGGTTCACTGGGGAACACAGCTGCTTCTGGCATGGATCTCATCACCTCCCTGCTGCAAGCATCCTTACACAGAAAATGACTGTCTTTCAAGAGAGCACTGTCTTGTATTTTAACTTATCTCACTTAAGTCAAAAGCACTTATGCAGATGAGGGGAGGTCAGGGAATGCATAGCCACTTTTTTGAATGATAACCACAGCAATGTGGTATTGTCATGTGAAAGAAACGAGAAAAATAGATAATTGGGTTGGAATTATCCAGGAATTTAACTCCACAGGGATGATGACTTACATGGTAGGTGGTATTTGGTTTTCTACTTTCAGTGGAAGAATGTGCTTTTAGCAGCCCTGTAACCCCGTACTTAGGAAATGCTTTCTGTGCTGTCTTACTAAGTAAAAAGTGACGCAGAATGACATTGGAACCAGCTTTTGTTGCCGGTGAGCAGTTAATGTTTCTTAAAAACTGCTTAGTGTGCAGGATTTGACAGCCTCGCAGGACGTGGCAGCACCGGGGCAAGCCAGGCTCTCTTTATGAATGCGATGCACTCTTTGCGTGCCAAGCTGCGAGGGCTTGTAGCCTTTGTTCTCACTAACGTTATTGTTGTATGTGAACATACAGCACCGCTTCTCTTTGTCTTCTGCAAAAATCCCAGCTCATGTGTGGCAAATTGTTTTGACAGTTGGCTTTCCATTAGCGGGGGGAGGCAGAATAGCGAAGAGCTACTGTCTAGACCTACTTGCAGAACTATTCTGGTGAAAAGAATAATCATACAGGAAGTTCCTATTTCCAGGACCTATTTGTACATTCTGACTCCTCTCTGTATAATAGGATTACACATTTCTTATCACAACTGCAAACTGGATGTGTGCCAGCCATAAACTGTGCACAGTGTAAAAATATGATTGCAGGCAATCTTTTTTCCCCTCTTTTCTCCTTTTTCTCACCATCCCTTCTTATTCTGGATTAAGGCGGGGGGAATCATATTAGACAGTGTAGGATGAATCACAAAGCATCACTTAAAACATTACTGCAGCCTGGTATACAGAGGCAAAACCACTTGACCAATGGAAACTAATAACAGACAGGAAGTATGCCTTAGGAGAAAGAGATACTGATGTTTGAAGTGTTTCCTTAAGGCATACATTTGAATCCAGAGGAGAATTAAGATTCTGTCGCTTTGAGGGAATCTTCATCTATTCATATGGTAAACATGGGAGTGACACCTATAGCTGACTGATTGTGGACAGGCACTCATTGCTTTGAATTACTGTTTTACTTAACACGGGGGTTTGATTTACACAGTACTCTGGCAGTAATTCTGTCTGCCCTGCTGTATACTGGGCTGTAATATATTGAACAGATGAAATAATTGGGACCGGAGGTAGCTTAAAGCTAAATAAATGTTGGAGGGGGAAATCTAAGCAAAAAAGAGGGAGGGAGGAGAAGCCCACCCTGTTGAAAATAAATAAATAAAAATAATCATGTACATCTATATAATCATATATAGCAATCAGAAGTGGAAGTCTTTTATGGTTCATACTGTTAAATGCTGCTCTAGCCATCTGTAGAGAAATGTGCACGCCTGGAGTCTGGCCAGACTTCAGCATAGTTTTGTGAGGAGAAGATGGCCTAGATTGCCCTTCCTCAGCGTCCATACCAAGCATGTTCACTGTAGCTATTTTGGGACTTTAAAACTTTGGTGTGCGAAGGCGCAGTATGCCTGCTGGTATGAACCACAGCAGCATTTCCAAGGTTCAACCTCTGTTGAAGACTGGCTGAGCTAGGAATGGATGTGGCAGTGTCAAATGGTGTTTGGGATCTGCTCTACATCTCAGGGCTGCAAAAATAAGAATGCCTGTCATGTGCTAGGCTCCATCTCTGTAATATGTTCTTGCAAGAGGTGAGCTGGTCATCTTGTCCTTGGGTTTTGGACTACATTGCAATTTTTGGGCAAAAGAAGAAGAGTTTTTAATAGTTTTATTCCTCTGTCCCAATTTTGGAAGGACAAATTTTTGAAGAGGTTTGCTGGGTTATGTCATCTACGAGGTCTTGTATTTGTCCTGGATCCCTCTTTCAATGAATCGTTTCCTCTTGGAAACAAATGTGAACTCAAGAAGTGCGCATGTAGGACTGCCAACGCGGGCTGTACTGGCAAGGTCACTATCCCAAATGCAGCCTCAAGTGGGTGGAGGAACACCAGTGCTTTCATTCCCCTTGCCCATGCAAGTCAGGGTAGTAATAGTTTGTGCTAAGTAAGCTCATTTAATGTCTTACTGAAGAAAGCCTACTTACTGAGTTGGTAGAAAAAGGAATACTTTTAACTGCATTTTGCTGGCCATTTGCAGGGAAGGTTAAGAAGTTTTAATCAGGGTAGAAATTCCTCGCTAAGTGCATCATACAGAGAAGTCGGATGGGAAAAACTCCAGTCCGAGCTATGCCCTTAAAGGCACCACGTGCTTTTCGAGTGTAAGTGGCATCTTGGCTGGGACAGCTCTCACTGTGTTCTTGGACCACAGACTTTTATTAAGTCAGAAAAAGTTAATAGTTACAGAAAAGTTAAAAGTTAAAGAAAAGCCTTGTCAAATGGAGTTGTATTAGTCATGGTTTTGAGGAAGGGTATTTGGAAGGGTGGAGAGGAATGCTAACACAACATACACCAGTTCCCTCTGGAAGGAGATTTAAGACTTCCAAGTCCTCTTCTCCCACCCTGAACCTTAACTATATTGTGCCTTTTTGAGCACAGTAATTCTGCAGATTATCAAAGTTATAGTCACATATCCATAAGGTTTCTCGAAACTTTTAATGTGTGAAGTTCCAATTACATGTACTGTTGGATTCTGCATGCTAAATACGATTATTTCAATAGTTGATTCTAAAGGTATAGGTGTGGGGTGGATTGATATATTTAGTCTAAATTGTATGTAGAAATTGGCAAAAGTCATCTGCATTTATTTCGATATTCAAACACTGTTTCATGCTTTTATTTTTAAGGCATGGGAAATGAGTGTTTAAAAAAACCCACTACCAAGAGTTAGCGCAAAACTATATTGGGAATTTAATGCACAAGTTAGGAAATTAAAAGTTCCTGCAATAAATGTGACTGTCATATTACAGGTATACTGCAACATAAATTTCCCAGCCTCTACAACAGTATTGAATTCTAATATGTGCAAGACGGTTGATGTAGAGTAGTTATGAGAATTACAGCCTTGTTTTTCCTAACTAGTTCATTTAAATTCTCAACCTTAATGTTCTACTTACCTTCCGTTTTGTTGCTAATCTGCTTTAGGAAAATAAACAAAGTACAAACCTAAGTATCTTGAAGCTCGAAGTGATGTATACCTGGAGAGAGAGAGAGATAACGTTAGATTGCAGTACGTTTTTCTGTTTGCATTTCCTTGGCCACTGATGTTAATGTTGAAACATTCCTTGTCTTCATGGAACCTATCAGTGAACCTGTTGGATCTTGTCTCCATGAGACCTGGGAAAATAGGACAGAAAGCAGTTACTCATCATCTGTAAAGCATTTTTCTGTGTCCCACTTGAGTGAGCTCAGCCTTTGGGGATGCAGAGAACCTAGCTGCGTGGAGCAGGGTGGAAGTATTGCATCTCTCCACCCTGTCCTACTCAGCCTTTAAAGTTCTTTCTAAGCCTGCATACTCATTGCAGGTACATCCGCATCTTGTTGACTGAACACATGCTGAGATCACTGTTCTGATACAATACTCACCCAGCCAAGAAAAAGAAAGTTTCAGAAGTAGCCTCTACAAACTAAGTAGAGGCCACTGTGAGATGGAAAACTGATTTTTCAAAATAAATCGCTGTTGTATTTCATATGCAATGCAACACTTTTGAAAATCTCTTGTGGTTAAACACTTCTATCATGTCCTCACCACCTGCTGGAAATCCAACACAAAAACAAGAATAACCAAATCTTAAATTGTAGCAGCTGAACCTGTTTCAAATAAATCGCAAAAGCTATTGTTTACGATAAGTGTTATCTGATTGCTGGCAGAACCTGTGTTTATTGCTTTTCTGTATTACAGTCTCTTGTAATTTGGACAACTAAAAATTGTGTTCCTTTTTCCATTGTACAGAGAGATTTGTAAGTAGACAGACGTCTATAATTATACTTAGTGAGATTGGAAAGTGTATAAAGCATAAAATGAAATTGCCTGGTTTTAATCTGAAGTAGCATCACATCAAATTTTTCACTTTTTTACATATCTTGGAACAAACATTTTTCTCATTCTTTGAATAACATTGGAGGACATTTAGGGGCTATAACGAAGATACTCTGTGCAGACTGTTTCCATGTATTCAGTATTTCTGCTTTCATGTACTCGATATTTTGAAATGTTTGCACTGCAAGTCAGACTCTGGGTGTTTATTGTACTGGTGGTCATGAAGGAAAGGTAGAAAGTGTAGTCTGACAAGTGTCTGACTGTCTGGAGTAAATATTTCATTTAGGCACAGTAATTGCTTCTTTTTTCCCCCTCTGATTAAAAAAACCCAACAAAAAACAAGCCAAGTGCAAATGGATCTTACAGTTCACTTTTTGCCCTGTGTTCTGTCAGTTCTGTCAGCTCATTCCTTTTTCACTTTTTTCCTGTCCCATGAGTAACGAAGAACAGAAAAACCCCAAATCATGTATAAAATCCCAAGTTGCATCTGTAAAGTCACAGCTCAGATAGATATATCTGTATATTTTTGGGTGCTCTTGGCATTGTGTCTTCATTATTTATTTGCAGTTTATAACTAACTTTTTCTCTAGGGATAGAAGAATATGCATATAATATTTACACCTTTTGATTTTGACAAATAATGTCACACTTCATGCTTTCAGAGCACTCGACAACCCAATCCCAACAGTCCCAACAGTCAAGAACAGGCAGATGCATTCCACCACACTCAGGCTTTAATTTGATATTAAGTGAGCCTCACTGCTGCCCTGTTCTGATTTTGTGTAGTGGTGGTGCTGGCCAAGGTTGGGTGGCTGTGGGATTTCTGCTGACGGCCTCAGTCATCTATGTTCGTACCATCTAGACCCAAGAAAGTGAAACAATACGAGCTTGAGATGCTGACTCAATGAGAGTTGCCTGCTTTTGGCCAGGAGAAATGGTTTCAGTTACCAGTAACACCTGCGTGTTGCAATCCCTGTAATACAAGGAATGAGATTATTCACCAGGAGAGAGGCTTTGGTCTGTCATTTTTATCTGTTAAAGCCATGCTGGTGCTGGGGAAGTCAAGATATGTGTGTTTGACTAGGTAGGAACTAACCTTGGTGCAGGTACATGCTGGCCAGTCAGGAGGGCAACACCTTTACCCTCTGCAAAAGCAGGGGAGGGAAGAGGAGGATCGGTTTTGAAAAGACCATTTTGAGAACACACCAAAAGCACTTCTCTGGTTTTGAATCAAAAGCAGCAGAGGGTAGGCCTTGTGAAAAATAAATTTCCTCCTCAGAGTTTCATGACCTGAATTCCTTTTAACTTAGAATACTTCATCATGCTATGAGCTCTGGATCATTGTGATTGCTTGTCTTAAAAAGAGATATTTTCATGGAACTTAATCTGAATGTTCACTGTTCATAGAATGTGTATGTAGGAGCATAGTTGAATACCAGATTTGTGAAATTTGTTTTTCCAGTATTTGTTCCTCAGCTCTACGCATGCCTTGTAGTAACACAAATTATGTTGAATAATTATCATCATGGTGCTAGGTCAAGAAAAACACACCAGGATGTCCAGAGAGCATAAGGAGCAGGTTGGTTTGGACTCTTACCAAGGACAACTGGCCTACTTATGTCTTTCGAAATTGCAACTTCTCCTCTTCCGGCTAAAGCTAATGGTCTAGGATGGATGCACCGCACAATGATGATACCTGCTCAACTGGAGGGAATTCACAGATGCTTATGCATCCTGTCATGCCATAAAAATGAAGTGGTACTTGGTGGATGGGATTTGAAAAATGACAGACTCCTCAGGTACATAATAGGTATGCCAGGAAATGTAAGATCACAAGGCATCCTGTAGGTTGAGTTCTCTGCAGGATCAGGCAGCCACTGTCTCACACATACAGTCCAGAGATGCTCTGTAACTGTTACAGAGATGTAACTATCCACTCTCTGTTCCTAGCTACTAAATTTATCACAATAAGCTGGAAGAAAGTGAAAACTAAAAGCCAAAGTACAGCATGCCATTGGGAGAAGAGAGGACTCATCATCGGCATTGGCAGGTGTTGAGGCTCCTGTAATAGCTGGGAGCTAACTAGAAGTCCCATGATAGACCTGTGACTGGACCTGCTGTACGCTGCTTTATTATTTGTCCTCTAGAGAACTGAAGAGTAGGCTGTGATCTAAGCTCTTTTCCTATATTTTCAATATTTTTTCCTTCCCTTTTCAGTTTAAACTGGAATTCTTGCATGACTTCTGTCTCCCTTTTGCTTTAAAAGCCTAGATTAGAAAAGTAATTTTAAAACTTCTTTGTTGTATTGGCTAGAAGTCTCTTCTACTGTTTGTTTGCCTCTGGTCTTTTGTGTCTGTGTTTCTGCCTGTGTTTGGTGTATCTGACCTGAAAGGGTAGAATTCAGACATGGTTTTGAGTGTCTCACCATGATGGCATGGTCACTGCTGACAGCTCACTCTTGTCAACCTCTAGCAGTAGTTTCTCATGTTGTAGATGAGGAGTAAATGTCTGAAAAGCAAATACAGCTGTAAAACCCAGTGAAAGAAACATTAATTTCCTCTTTCTGAAAATGCATCATCACCCCATTTCAAAGATAAGTGAATGCATCCGAAGACAAAAACCCCTGCTTTAATTGTGTTTTAGTCAGTGAAGAAACAACAAAACTACTGTCAGTTACTGTAGAAAGGTTTTCTGTGTTGCATAATCTAGTTGGGTCAGACTGGATGTGTCATAGAATAGTTTGGTTTGGAAAGGACCTTAGGATAATATAGTTCTAACCCCCTTGCCATAGGCAGGCATAAAAAAATCAATCCATTATCCTTTTACTGCTAGGACAGCTGAAGTTTAGAAAAGATGGGCATGCGGAAGTTACTGCAAAATTGACAGCCGGTTCATGTGGCATACCCAGACTCTCCTTGCGCAACACGATGGAGAGATTTAGGCTTCTTGGGGTGAATATGCGGCTGCCTTCTGCTGGTTGGTAGAAAACTGTAGCATTAAATACAGCATTAAATCCCCTTTTCCAAATATCTCAAAGCTTCAGGCATTCATGTCTATCTACCCTTAACCGTTATTTTAGGACCTTCTTCCAGGTTCTCTGCTCCTCTGAGCAAAAATCTGAACTGGCATGTGATGTTCTTATTTCATATTGTTAAAAGACACTGCCAACAGTTGAAGGTGACAGATGGTTTGGTGGGAAAGAGCAGTCAGTTCATTGGGATAGAGGTTCAGAGGTAAAACTTGGAGGCAGCTGTGGAGTTGGGAGTTCAGAAAAGTTAAGTCACTCCTGTCTGGGCTGTGTTAGTATTGCAGTTGTGTAGGCTTGAGAGGCTCTTGCTTATTGTTTGGGTCTCTGAAGAAACACTGACAGGTCAAGGAGAACTCATGGAAAAGGTGGGATGACTCTAGGTGCCCTTGCTGATGTACCAAAGCACATGGAGAGAAGCTTTGCATGTGGCGGAGCTCCTTGGGGTCCAGGCAAGGCCAGGAGATCCACTGAGCCTTGGAAGCACTTTGGGCTGCACCCTGCACCTCACTCCCAGGGCGCAAGAGCAGCCCTTTGGATGTTTTTTATCATCTGTAGCAATGTTTTCCCTAGGCCCGTATGTTTTCCCTTTTGTATAGCACTCTGCTTCCTTGCCTGAGGAACAGTTGCAGACATCTATTTCCCTCATCCTTTCTGAGCCATTTTCTAAGCTTCCTTCCCTTTGCAAGTCTTTGATATATTCCCTTCCCTTCCTGATCTGAAGACTGGTAAGCACAGCAGGTGAGGAGTGTTAGTGCTGCATCTGCTGCTAATTGGGCTCACAGGCTCATTCAGATAGTGCTGGCAAGTGAGGTACTGAGTTAATCAGGAGCGGGGGTTTGTAGGAGAATGTTCATATTATGTAGGGTAAGTAGAGATTTGCATGTCAGCTTTTAAAATTGGAGCTTACCAAAATGAGACTGGCTGCTGCTTTCTTTGTTGGTCTTCCCGTGGTCCCCTTTATCTAGGTGTCTCAGCACCTTTACTCTGTTTATCCTTGCAGCAGCCTAGGAGTGTGAGTGGTGCTGCCACCCCCAGCTAGGAGATAATGCCTGGGAGCCCAGGGTTTAGGCAGGAGGTTAAACAGTGTGCTGCATTCAGTGGTGGTGCTGGCTTAAGGGGATTCCTGGCTGTTTCCTCGTCCAAACAGTACATGAAGAGCTGACGTATGTTTCCTTCTGCAGCCCTGGCTATTAGGGCAACCATCCCTCCAAAGGGGCTGGAGAGGCAGCTGGGGAGGGGGAGCTGCATCCATCTCGAACAGCAGCATCTAGTGCTGCCTGAGTGTATCTAACACCATTGAGGAGGTTCTTCCACCTGGTTTGGACAGCATGTTGGCTTTGCAGCCTTCCTCCTGGTTGCTTGTTCCAGCCTCTCTGCCACCACAGGCTTTCCCAGCCTGCCCTCATTTTGACTGTTGTAACTGACTGATTGTGGATCCTTTAATAAGTGCAATGCAAAATTACCCTCCTTCCTCCAAAATAAAAACAAAACTAGCTTTAAACATCTTTCTGTTCAGTAATTCAGCCTACAGGGTAGTGCCTGTGGGCTCTCAGGGCAGCACAAGTATGGAGGCAGCAAATGGCATACAAGGGGAAGGCAAGAACTTCTTAGACTGACTTTCCTTTTGAAGCCAAGGTATCCGCTAACTACAGCTTCAATGTTTTTGCCTAAGGTCATGCAAGAACGCTTGGCAGAGCAAAGAACTGAAGTGGGTCTCCCCAGATCCAGGTTACCACTCTAACCCCAGGACTGTTTTTCTTCCAGCACTTGAAAATGGTCTGAACCTCCCATGAGGTACTTTGTGAGAGCTTTTTAGGCAAAGATTTTGCTCTAAAAAAGCGCGACTGTTTGCTTTGTAAGGGGAAGCTCTTGTTCCTGTTGCCTTTCTGATATATCCCTTCTGTTCTTGGCTTGCTGACTTGATGATATCACTCCCCATGCGTTGGGCAAAAGCTGTTTTTCCTCTATTCAAAGAGCCAGGAGGAGCAGCTGCTGTGCTGACTCTAATCTCTAGTTCTTCCTGCACTCCTCTGGCAAGCCAAGGGGAGCTAGGACTGAGGAGGTGTGTGGAGAACGCAGATGCAGAAGTGAATTTGCTGTGTCATCCTTGAGTCTTACAAGCCAAGAAGTGGTTCGCTGATGTTTGTTCAGGAAGGATCCAGAGTTTGTGCAGCGTGTCCAGGGAACTGCTGATCACTGGATATGGAGCATTCCCAGGCTCTTTGTCAAAACGACCTGCGTCCTCGACAGAAGTCTTCGATACCCAGTGACCTTCCTGCAACACGGTATGGGAAATGAGTTCTGAGTACATTCCACCTCCTGCCACAGGATGCCCATATGTTGTACATATGGGTACAGTAGCATCTTTCTGGTTGCTTGCACGCAGTAGAAAAACTGTACAAGCAATTAATTTCCCTTCCTTGCCTTCCTTACAGGCAGCTTCCTTCAGTCAGGTACTCTGACATCCCCTTTTTCCAGAGGACCGTTGTCTGGTTGGGTCTTTGGTGCTTAACTCCGCTGAATTTCTGTGTATGGAAACATTTAAATTTGCTCCTTTTTTTTTTTTTTTTTTTTAATGTCCTTTTCTGACAGTCATATCTCATTCTTTTTAAAAATAGAGTATTTGCTTCAGCAGTACCCACAGCTCAGTCTTTCAGGTGCCTGGGTAGATTATCCTATGCATGCATCTAATATTCACTCTGGCAGTCTTCTATAATTGACAATTAATTTATGAATCTTTTTCCATGCTGTTCTTTCACCTTGAGTGCTGGGTGTACTGGATCTCTGCCACCTCATATTTCTTGGATAAAGTCACTGTGGCTTCTTGCCTTACAATGTCTGACTCCAAGCCAGTGCGAATTGTTGGAAAAAAAAACCCTGCAAAACACAGTGTGGGTTGGAAGATTCATTTAGAGAGGTGGAATAGTTGCTGGAGAACAGTCTCTGTAAAACCAAGTTAAAAATCTTGATCTGTACAAAGATATTTCAATACCAAATAATGCAATTAGTCAATGCTTTTGTCACAACTGTTGCATTCTTCATTCTTTCGCTGTGTGAAGAGGGGATGATATAAATCATTTTCTGGAATGCCTTATGTCCATCCCATTCAGATGTATGAAATTCCTCTGCAGTGGTGCTTTGATTTCTAACCTTTAAAAGTTATGAGCTCTGACAGAGAAAATTATAAACTCCCATTTGTTTTCTGTGCTTGTGTGGGAAAATTCTGTCTCAGTCCAAGCACCATGGAGCCTACTGTGCCTTAAACTGATTTATGAGGCCTTTTCCTTGATTTGCTTGCAGCTGGTATGTGTAAGTCCAAATTCAGTTACCACACCTGCAGTAAATCAGTGATATATAAATGTTTCCTAACTTGGGAGAAAATCCATTAGTGGTTGAATTAAACCTTTAAAAGACTCTTATTTCCTGAGTGTTAGACTACTATAACTTTTATGTGTGATTTTAACACGTTCTGAAGTGTTAGGCAAACTACAAAGAGCTGCTGAGTATGTAGGTAATGGTTGTTAAAGTATTTTAAGAATGGTTTGCTTCTAATACAAGGCCCCTGTCATGCAGTTCAACACCAGGTTGGACAGGGCTTTGGGCAACCTCGTCTAGTGGAAGGTGTCCCTGCCCATGGCAGGGTGATTGGAACTAGGTGATCTTTTAAGGTCCCTTCCAACCCAAACTATTCCGTGATTCTATATAAATGATCTATCAGCTCTAGTTGAGGGGGTTATAAAGCAGTCAGAAGTTGGTGACTTACTAGGTTTTGTTGTTTTCTTAACCTAAGAGAACATCTCTGCCTTTGTAATACCATATAGGTTTCATTGGGGATAAGGAAAAAGCTTTAGAGAATGACAGGAGAAATGATCCAGTATTTGCTAATGAACGTTCCCCTCCTCCATCTTCTTCATCCCCTTCTTCCCTTTGCAGTCACAGGGATCTGAGCTAGGAGTGGAGGGTGACTTGAAGCCTTCTCCACATGCCCAGCTGAGGATCCCTGCATGCACGGGAGTGCTGTAAAATGAAATACAGAACTGCTCGAGTGCATCCTTCCTCAGCAGGAGTTAGGGCCCCGGCGGTGGAGTGGGTTGGCTTTTCCTGGTGCCCCATTAGATCTGTCATCTAAGCTGCTTGATTGAGCATTTCTACAGCGTTAAAATGAGCCAAACCATAAACAGTTGAAGCTCAGTAATTCTTGGATAAACCATGTAATTTTGCTGGTATGTTGTTGGCCATGTGGATACTGCTTGCATGAACCACTGGGCAGTGGCAAAATTTGGAGGCCTAGCTTACAATTTTGTCTTTCTACTGCTGTAATTACCTCTCTCCTTCCTCTTCTCTCTTTCCTTCCCTCTTGCACCTCCCAAAATATATTTCAGCCAACATATCTGAGCAGGTACAGAGAAGTAAACAAGTTGCATCCCCACACTAAATTGCTTTCTCTCCCCTTTCCTCCTCAAAAGCACAGAAGGGAATAGGAAAGGAAGATTAGTTGTGTCAGAGCTCCATCCTGGTGCCGTTCCCGTGCCATGGGTTGCTCAGAGCCGAGTGTGTATGCTTTGTCTGGGATAAATAACAGTGAAACTCTGTCTCAATTTTCTCTGCAGTTTCTCCCACTTGCATTCATTTTAAAATTTCATTCCTCACTCTCATTATTGGGAGGCCTGCCATTGCGTGCCCAGGGGAGTCAGGTAAAACATTTTTATTTACTTTTGGCTTGGTTCAGTTCCACTTTCAACTTCCTCTCTTCTTCAATTTTTTTTGTGTTGTGTTTTGTTTTCCAATGACTTTGGGAGGAAGGGGAGGGGGGAACCATGAGGAGGGAGTGACATTTATACTGTGTGTGAGATGCCTTCAAATGTGAATCCATCTCCTTCAGTATTAGACTTCTTTTCCTGAATGGTCATCTCAGTTTGTTCTTTCTGTCTCCAGCACTGTGTGTAGTCTTCATGTCAAAAACATCTACATCAGGAGTAGAGGAAATCCTGGAATTCTGAATTGGATAATGGATTATTTGGCAGTTTAAAGGTAGCAGTCAAGCTATGTTTTTGCAGTCCAAAGGCCTTGGCAGCAGCAGTGGCTTAAAGACTTCACCCTTTTTCTGTGTATTTGTTCTCCGTGCAACCTTTTCAGGTTGCCTGTTCAGTTGTGCTGATGCTGTGGTTTGAGAGACATGCTGTGAACCAGATTATCAACTGGTCTGGGATAATAATAATCCTCCAGCATAGGGAGGAGCAGTGTTTTTTTTCCTACCTGCTTCAGTTCACCACTTTGCAGGATAACCCCACAGATGGTTGCAGCAGCTCAAACAGAGGGACAACACAGTCAAGCAAGGATGGGAACAAGACACTAGAGGTTGGGGAGGGGTAGTGACTCCCTAAACTGACTTTGCAGCAGAAGTTTTGGCTTCCCACCTGACAGCTGGGTTTTGGTGTATCGTGCTGCAAAGTTTTTCAGATGTTTTTATCATGCATCTCTCTAATTTCTGTTCTTGCAGCAGCTACCATATTGATATCTCTGTAGTAAATATGTTAATGTAAGCCCACCTTTGCTAGCAGTTGCTGTCGTTGCTGAGGCAGACAGGCATCACATTTGGCCATTGCAGATCTGAAAACAGTAACCTTTGCTGAAGGCCGGAGCAATAATGTATTAAACCACAGCCACTAAATCTGTGAGAGCGCATCTGTCAGCACACCCAAATAGAACAGGTAACACAAGCTTCCCCTTCTGCAGCATTACTAAAAAGGGACAGCGGCTGATACAAAATTTACACAGTGACTTCCAAATCAGTGACTAAATGGCTTCTGGGGTGAGGATGATGAGTATTTTCCTCCCAACTTGACAGATACGTGAGGATGAGCAGGAGTTTACAGAAGAGTCTCAGGAGACTGAGCTGCTCTCTGCTTGTCCATAATGGAAGAACCGTGAGCAAACTCATGTGGGTTAGCAGACCACTAGACTATCTAAACACTCATAAGGGGCAAAGTTCAATCAGCTTTCACTCCAAAGAGCATTATCAGTGTATAACACTAATCCTATGTAATGGTGCTCTAGGCTGACACAGGTACTGTGAAGTAAATTTTGGTGATATAGATTGCCCTTACTGGTTTAGCAAAGACATTAAGATGCTGTCACAAGTCAACAGGCCAAAATTCTGTCTTAAATTACACTGCTCTTCTGATTGATTGCAATGAGTCTTTGCCATGAGTGGTTATCAATAGTTAACATGCCGTGAACTCTGTAGCATTAAAGTTACTAATTATTTTTGATCCTCTTGACTTTTCTAATGTTTGGTTGTAGATGTTTTATTTTTTAAAGGGTTGTTTTCTTCCGTTAGCTGTGACCATTGTGCCTCAAACTTGGAAGTGCTCTGCTTGGTCAGCCGAGTGCTCGTGGTTTTGTGTGTGCCGGGACAGACAGGGTCTAGGGGATGTCATAGCCTGCTCTTGGATAGTACGGGGTCAGATTTCAACTCTGAGGTATTATATTGGTTTTAATTTTAAAGCACATGGTAGAGGCAGGAGCAAAGTCATCTTAAAATATTCACAGATAGTCAGATGCACTTAGGAGTGCTACATCTTGCTGTAGCAAAGATTTCCTAATCTTTCTCTTTTCAGGGAAAGAAATAGAAAAGAATTCTGCAGGTCACTCCAATCCTTGTTCAAAAACTCATTGGATTTATTGAGGCTGGAGGCACCCTGCTGTTAGAGTTGCTCTGTAGGAGAGGGCTGAAGGTTCCTATTCATGTACAATAATACTGGTTTTCCTCATTTCTTTCATTTTCCCCACGCATTTCTATTGCATTACCATGCTCTTGCTCCCCACTCTCCCTGGCCGTGCATGCCTCTCCATCTCTGCACGTTGTGTTGCTTTTCCCCTGCTGGGCTGCTCTCTTGTGTATAATGGCAGCAGCAAAGTAAAATCAGCTGAAATGCTGATCTCCAAAGCACTGGCACATAGTGCTTTAGAGATTAGGATTTTAGTGCATTATACTTGGCTGCTAGCAGAGCAGAGCGCTGTGACAAGGAAACACAATGCTGGAGCCAAGGGTTCAGACTTGGAGCTGTAGCCCTGGCTCCTCTGGGCAAAGCATGCTGTGCTTCTCCTGTGGAACATTTTGTTGAACGTATGCATGGAGGGGCTTGGGTTTACTCAGCAGACAAAGAGGGATACCCAGGGGCAGGTCGAAAGCCTTTTCATTTAAATCACACCTATTAGTAAGAAAAAAACCCAAACCTTTACTAACAAAGCAAAAAGAAAAAAAAATTACAGTAAGATTTTTCTGACCTTTTCTTGTACCTACATCCTCATTCTTTCTTTTCCGTTATTGTATTTAGTTCTTTAATTTTCCCATAAGCTAAGGAAGATAGATATTTTTTTCTCTTCTTTGCATATGCTTACAAGCTCATGTCGCTGCTGTAGCAATTTGCTCTAGGTCCTGATCTCCTCTTCGAGGTTCTTGGACGATGTAGGCATTTTGGGAAATGCAATCTAGTACGATGACTAGAAGTAGGGCTGCTGCTTGTCCAGTTTCCAATGAGCCTGGCTGGGTTTTGCTGCGCACTTGCCAGTTGCCACTGGAGCTGTTGCCTGTGTGCAGGTTAATCTGTAAGTACCCACAGCCAATTTTGGAAGGTGGACTGCGGGGGTTTTTTATGCTTCAGAGAAGGCCATGCTAATGAATGCCCTCAGCTAGTGTCTGCTCTTCATTGATTTTGAAGGAATCATTACTTAACGACATAAATTAATTCTAAAAACTTGTAACCTCTAATATCTTTATCAAATACCAGATAATCGTGCATTTTTCAGTGTATAGTTTCTCCATTGGCTTAAGGCCACTTAGTTATATAAATATTAACATTTTCTACTGCTAGGTTTAAATCCTATTTAAAAGTGCTTCTATTCTGTATTCAAAAGGGAAGGAAATAAAATGCCAGGAGAAATTCTCTCTTCTGGAACAATGAAATATTTCTCCAGCAGAGGCTGAGGTTTGTGCTGCGTGCAGATGCCGGTGAGCATCTGCCTCTCTCCAGTTCTTGCTCTGTTCAGAAGCTCTTACTGCTGCTTGCTTTCAGCATCCCATTTCTCTTCCTCCTCAGCAGCATGCGTGGTTCCTCTTCCCTCTCACTTTCTTGTAAGTTTGTCCATTGGTACTACTTTCCCTCTTGTCTTTCTGCTGATTTTTGCTGTGCCATTTTTGCCCTGTTGTCTTCTGGTTTTTCTCCTTGGCCTTGACTTGACCTTCAAAGTTGAATGAGTTTTCTCTTCTTTGAAGAGGGCCGCTTCTTGGACCTGGGTGTTCTAGCCCTCTTTCTTTTCTGATTGCCTTCTCTGACCACTGTTTTATTCCATACTGTAGGTTTCTTTCCTGCATATTCTGTGATTTAAACATTCTGGTCTACTTTTCTGAGTTTTGGGGGTTTGGGTTTTTTTGTTTTTGTTTTTTTTTTTTTTCTTGACAAAACTTCCCGTTCACAGTCATTCTTAAGGGGGATTTCCCCTTTTTATCTCTTCTGTTACCTGTTCCTGTGAAGCCATGAGGCACAAACTGCAGATCCCCTACTGGTCTCCTGCTTTTCACATTCTTGGCAGCTACTTTTAACAACAAATTTACTTTCTTGTTGCATGCAGTCCTGCTCACTACATTGACAAAGGGTATTTTACCCAGCTGTAGTTCAGGGTCTGCTCACTGCCACCTTCTTCCAACTTCAGGTTTTTTTCCCTTTTCTTTCCCTGCTCCTGATTTTGCTACCTTCTACTTTTCATCTTCTTTCAAGCTATCTCATGTATTTTCCATATAAAAGCAGTGTCTGGTAGCTTTGAGGCATTCCACAAGTGGCCATTTGTATTTCTGTTGTCTCTTTTCCCTTGTAAACATGAGAGTCGGCATTCGCCTTGCTGGGGTTAGGCGCAGTGGGAAATAAAAAATGAGAGTCCTTGAGCTCAAGCCCTCCTTAGCATAAGCTGAGAACCACCTGTCTGCTGTGCACACCAAATGGGTGATGCATACTCATGAGCCATCCCATATCCCATTGCTCTGGCTACATCCCTAATCCCCACTCTCTTGAGCCCATGCTTGGGCACTGGGGGCTGCCTGTGATCTGCTCTTGGTCCATTCTGGTCCCCCTGGATTCTGGCTCTGAAGAGCCTCTCCTGCTTATCTTCTCTCTTCGCAAAGACCCTGAAAAAACAGCTCTAGGAGGGGAAACAAGACAAGGGAGAGAAAAATATCAAAATATCAAAGCAGTAAAGTGCAGAAAGATCAACAAAAGTAGGGATGAATTACAGCCTTTCAGCTGTAGCCAGGAAAAACACACTGTAGACTGATGGCTGTGCCTCCCAGGGGAGAATGTAGACCAAAGAGAGTCCAGCATACACTATACCTTGTAAATAAACAAATAAATAAGTAATATGCATATGGCAGAATATAGCAGAAATATGATGAATATAACAGAATTGCAGAATAAAAAAATACCTTATTTTTTTTCTACAAATGGTAATGGTGTCCAAGGTACAATCCAATTATAAATCACTGCTTTTCACCAGAAGCATCGGATTCTAGGTGAACATTACCACTGTCACAGTTGGTCCTCTGAGTGACAGCCTCCAGTTTGTGACCAGCACACACATGGCTTTGATGGGTGGTGAGCTGTCCTGGGCATTATTTTGTAGGATTTAGTAGCATTTTCTAACTCATGTAAAGTGCATGTCCTGGAAGTGGCTTGGCACCATATTCACCATCCCTCCTAATGTGCCATGTTTTCCCTGTGAAGCAATGGTGGACGTGAGAAAGTTGGGGCTGTTCAGCCTGGAAAAGAGAAGCTGCTTGGAGACCTCATAGCAGCCTTCCAGTATCTGAAGGGAGGCTGTAGGCTGGGGAGGCTATAGGCTGGGGAGGGACTATTCCTTAGGGACTGTAGTGATAGGACAAGGGGTAATGGGTTCAAACTAAAAAAGGGGAAGTTTAGATTGGATATAAGGAAGAAGTTCTTTACTGTTAGGGTGGTGAGGCACTGGAATGGGTTGTCCAGGGAAGTTGTGGATACTCCATCCCTGACAGTGTTCAAGGCCAGGTTGGGCAGATCCTTGGGTGACACGGTATAGTATGAGGTGTCCCTGCCCATGGCAGGGGGCGTTACAACTTGATGATCTTTCAACCCAAACCGTTCTGTGATTCTATGAAAGTCATCATGCCAAGTCAACTGTATTTTAAGAGGGGCTGATTCATAACAGCAATTTTGCTAATGTTGGTTTTGCTTGCATCAAAGTGAGAGGGATGCAAAGAGGGTCCCAGGTTTTCTTCTTATGCGTCAATAAAGCTATTAAGGTAATACTATAGAGTCAAGTTCAACACCCCATGAACAAGCAGCGAACCTCCAACTAGTATATTCTATACTAGAAATTCTAGTTTACGCTACACTTCCATAAAGTGTATTTGAGTTACTGCGCAGCAAATCGGTGTCTTCATCATGTCTGTGTGATTAAATCATCTTAAAAATATATCTATACCACGTTTTCCGTGAGCAGCCTAATGCCCTCCATTTCAGGCTGCTGTGTGGGCAGTGCTGGTCCCTGACCTGGTGCTTCTTTTAGTACAGGAGTAAGGGAAAAATGAAGGAATGAGAATCCTGCTAATTCATTTATTTTATGTGTGCTTTCAAAAAGTAGCTGGTGCAATATTTGGGCCAGGTAAAGATTGCTCAGCACTAGCTCTGTTTGGTACTCGCTCCCAGCTATCCAGGAGTGCTTTTTCAGGTTCTGCCCTTTGTCTCTTAATTTAGATGATGCCTTGGGAAGACCCTGTGCTGGGTATGGTGCAGAGCTGCTGCTTGCTCCGTGCTGGTTACTGCCTGCCGCCAGGACATCTGAGAAGCTGGTGTGCTCTCTGACCTTGAGCCAGCTCAGAAGCGACTTACTAGTACCAGGCACAGCAGGGTCTAGTGGCCTGAAATTCTGCGAGCCAGGCAATAATCTGCAGTGTGACACTGATTCTCTCTGTGCCCATCAAGTCCTGCTGCGTATTCTGCGGTGGGGACCAGTTGCTGTATGGCTGTAATACACCTACACAACCTTTAAGCTCGCTGCTGTTTGCCTGTGCCCAAGGACTGGTTTTACAGGGCTCTTGCTGTGTGGAAATGGAAGGAAACCCCAGGACTGGACTGGTTCTCACTCTTGGCAGAGTCGATAGTGTCGATGCAGTGGGTTTAGTGCTGCAAAGGAGGTATGGGTGCTGTTGGGCAGTTGATGCCTATTTGGGATGGAGTAGCCCATTGCTTTTCCCGCTGTCATTTACCTGGTGTGTGTGTAGGATTGCTGTGCCACAGCCACAGGGAGCCCCGAAGAGCCGCTGTTGTTCCCTGCCTGCTCTCACTCTGCCAGATTATACAAAAGAAAGGCTTGAAGGATGGCCTAAATTCTGTAGAGCAAACAGTTCTACGCCCCTGCACCACCATGGCTGTGCGCCTGTAAAGCCGGTTTATTTGTGCCCACTTGCTTGGGCAGGGCGCAGTGGGAGTTTATGCGCAGTCAAACTTTGAGTTCCTATCTCCAGGTATAAGCTCTGGGAAAGGCAGGGTAAAAACCAGGCAAGGAAAACTAAGAAGTGGTTTGTGTGAGAGCATGGGAAAGCAGTGCCAGACTTTTCCAGCAGCTCATGTCTGGAAAAGCAAAAATCAGGGCATTGTTGCTCCTGGCACCACTGATGAGCAATGCAGAGAGGGCACGTGTGGCACTGTGCTGTTGTGCCACTTTCTCATGAGGTTTTCCTGGTGCTGAGCTTTCCAGGAGCTCTCTGCCTCCTGACAAACCATATGTGTGGCAGCCTCAAACTAGTGGGATGGGGTAACCATGGGATGGGTTGGTCTGGGCATCCTAGGAAACCTTTTCAGTGCTCTGTGAGGCTTCGCAGTCTGAAGACTGCAAACCATATCTGTAATCTGACCTTTTTCACGTTCTGCTTATTTGCATACACAGAAGCATCCTTTTTTCCTGTGAAAGAAAAGTGTCTGTTGCTCAGCATTTTACAGATTGATGCTGTCCTGCCATGAAGGGCTGTGATTTGATGCAGAGAAGCTGCTTCCAGAGGAAAACCTTCTGTGACAAGCTCAGGCAATGCCAGTTGCTGGATCAGGTTTCACTGAGCTGAATGAGAATCTGTGTGGTGGTCGGACTCAGACTGCTGCTTCTCATGGAGGTGGTGATGCAGCCACACAAAGGAGGTTTCTGTGTTTTAGTAACTGGCTCAAGCTGTATAAATAACCATTTTTATTTGGGTTTAGTTGTACTTGTGCAATACATATGAGAAAAACAACTCTCCTAAGAAGTTTACATTGGAGAGGGACCCTCCACTGGTTATTTTTCTCCTGCATCTGAAAACAAGTGGTTTAAGCTACAGGTCATTTGTAGAAAAACTCATGAGCATCAGTGGCAGAGTAAGGCATCCCATATTTATTTAGCCACCATCATCATGTGCTTGAGCTCTGTGCCTGGCAGCGATGGTCCAGTCTCGCTACTTCCTTACATATTTGTACTTCAGATGTACGTTACAGGGTGATTTTTTTTCACTGTTGAGAGGCTGAGGGCTTCCAGAAGGGACTGTGTCACTGCTGTTGGGGCCTTACTGCACGTGGATGTAGTTGATGATGAACACAGATTTATTAAATAATGAAACGTGAGATTCCCTATCAGGTAACGTTGTGCTGCTAATTTGGGTGTGAGGGAGATGGTGAGGTCATGCGAATGGGTTGTTAGGAGATACTGGTGAGTAAGCAGGGAGGGAACAGTCAGCAACATTGGGGGATTAATTCCTGTACAAAAAATACAGGCAGAAATATATCTTTTTGTGACCGCTTTAAAAAACTGAAACAACCACAAGGCAGAAACAGGCTACCAGAAAACCGTTAAATACAGAGGGAGTTAAATCTGGGTGATGTGGATAGGGTCAGATCTGCTCTTATGGGCATTTTCTCTTTGTAAATCCTAAGAGTTTGGATTTTAAAACTTTTATTTTTTAATGTTTCTGTGCAGACACTATATCACATTGGCATTGATTCACCGAGTTTATTTGTCAGCAGTAAAATGAATGAAATTCTAGAGGTACAATTTCAACCAGCTGCTGTTGTTTACTAGTGAGACTACCAGTGACCCTTAGCATCTATAAATACTTCACTGTGAATTAAAAGCAGTGAACTATCCAGTAGTATTTTCTCTTACTCATGTTTCCCAGTAATTTTTTTTCTCTGTTTTCCCCTTCCCACTTTATTGTTATTTTCAGTCTCGTCTCTACTGCTCCAAGAAAAGCCAAACATTAAGAGGGAGATTTAATTTCTGGCAAACAGTAAACTTGGTCATTCATTAAAAGACACATCAGGTTGTTAGACTGTGTGGAGATTTTTCTCTTGTCTGTGTGGTTCTGACTTTTGGTAATGGCCTTTTAAAGTGAAAATTCAGATTTAAAATATCTGAGCATTATTTTTAGCTCTCCTTAGCTCATCATTTTTATTAAGGAGAAAGTTGTTTGAGGTCATTGATTAGCTACAGTTGTAACTTCCTCATAGCTTTCGGCAGTACTGCAGAAGGACTGCAGTTTCTAATCCCCTTTTTCTTTATTTGTTGTTTTTTGTTTTTCTTTTGTTTTGACTAACTTTGGAGGTTTGACATGGACCAGTAGGTCTTTTATTTTATCACAAGGCATAAAAACAAATGCTGGTTTTGCTCAAGCCTAGCTCAGATTATGAGCTGCTGTGAAAGGATGTGCTTCTCAGTAGTCTGACATCTTGCCAGGTAAACCTGCTCCCTCCATGATGCTGAGCATCTCTGTCTATAGAACTGCTACTTCCCCTTAGACACCAACTTGGACGACATTACCAGCCCCACATCAGAGTTTCTCCAGGCCTTACTAGCTTTTGTTAGAGACTTTGGGTTGGTTGAATGTTCAGCTTTTCCACCTCCTGTGAGGGTATGCTGAGCTCTCACGTCTCTGCGCTCTTGCTGCAAAGACAGAGGTTACACATTTAACTTTCATGCTGCAGAGCAAGCTGATGCCTCCTTGCCTGCCCTTACACCTCTAGAAGTTGGTGTGGATGCTGTCAACACCACTGGGTTAAGCAAAATCTCTGACAAAAGGGGTGTTGTTGCCATTCATAAAAAACCCCTAACAGCCAGATGGAGGTGGTTGCTCCATGTGGGTCTGTGATGGGATGTGAAGGGAGATCTCACACCTCTCAGCAGAGCATTGCGAGCACCAGACAGCTTCTGTCAATCTCTGCTGCTAAAGCTGTTCCACTTTCCAGAAGGTGTTTCTGCATTTAGAAGGTTGGAGCGACTGAGAGACTCACTGCCTCAGGATTAGTGCTGTCAGTGGTGCCGCTGGCTGTTCCTCCCGCTTTGTACACAGCAGAGATACTTCCAAACCCCAAAACTGGGAATGGCCCACCAGAGAAAGGGTGGGAGTTATCTAGGAACATCTCTATTTTTACAAAATGAGCGTAAAGGAGCAGGGAGTTGGACTCAAATGATCATTCTGGGTCCTTTCCAACTTGAGATATTCTGCAATTCTGTGATTTCCTTATAAAAAAGAAATAATTTTTTTTCTTTATATTTTATGTTTTATTTTGCTCAGCCGCCTGTTTTGTTTCTAAACTCACTTATTCACACAGCCCCAACTCCTACAGGGTTTTTGAAGTTAATAAACCCATAAGGACAGGCAGTACAAAATTTGTACCAGATCAAAATGACATGCAGCAACACACTGGGAATACGTAAAGCAAAGAAGCAACCAGGTTTGGGGGTCATCTGCTTTTTGCTCCCAGGCAATGGAGATTTTCCTTCACCAAAATAACATTTCTCGTTTTCCAGTCAACTGTTGTGACAGTCTTTCCTTTGAACCTTCCTACTGGGAAATTTTTCCAGCTGCAGCTTTTCTTTCACTGAAGAGAGCATCTTTTGCTATCTAGAAATAGTGTTTTTTACAACAGGGTAGCTGAAGTCATTTGAGAGTCACTTACTCTTTCAGTCTGCTACCACTGAGCAACCATACAACTTGACAAAATGGCTGAATATCGAGCTATGATTTGTAGCTGTCCTCCCTAATTTCCTTTCTAAAAAATACAAAAACTGCTTCCAAACTTTTTCACATGAGAAATTTTCCTTAATTCTACCATTCGTGTCCTAAGTACAGCGAGAAGCATTTTCTCTCTCTGATGATCCTTGTGTTATCACAGTGAGGACAAAGAGATGTTAGTCTCTGGAAACTTTTGCAGAGAAGCCTTTTCCTGTTTGCTAGTGTTGTAAAATAGGAAATTAATTCTAAGCTATTTTGCGTAAATGGCTGAGCTTTGTCTTTTTACCTGCAATTAAAAAAAATCAACATTTGTTGAAGAGAAGGAAGATAATTATATAGCAAAATTGTTGCTATTCTCTTCTTTTAAAGACAACAAAAAAAAAGAAAATAAATCCAGCAGAACAGATGTGAATCCGCAGACCTGCAGTATTTAAGAATAATTGCTGTTCCCAATATAAGATAGTACTTTTTTCCCTCTGTAATTTCAGCATAGGTTTTTTTGTGCATTTCCAGGAGGACTGTGCTTTTTCGTAAGCTTTTTCGTAGGCTAGTCCCTGTTTCATGAGCTCGATTAATCCTTTTTTTTTGGAAGTGGCGTGCTTTTATTCCCTGTGTTGTTATCGCAGCAGGAAGAAGGTGAAATGTGTGATGATGGAAGAATTTTAACGTTTATGTATGCCACACATGAAGTTAGGGATCCCGTGAGATTTGTTTGTGTTCTTGTATATGTGTGGATGAACATCTGTGGAATGACAGCTTAACAACTTCCTTCTGACATTATAAAGGGGCCATAATGGTACTATGTTGGGATTTTTTTAGTTGACTTTTTTTGTGTTAACTCTTTCATTTCCTTGCTGATTTTAAGCTTTGTTCATTCCATCCATCAATAGGAATGTTTCATTGCCAGGGAGTCAATTAGACCTTGAATTTGAAATTAATAATATCTGAATACTAAGCCTGGATTTGCAGGTAATTGGGGTCTAAACTTGGGCTCCTTCCCTATTATTTCCTGTACTAACTTGCTTGCTTGAAACTCTTTTCCCTTCCCCTTCTAATTTTCTCCTCCATTGTCTGAGTGCCATTCTGCAGGTAGTCTAATTGACAATTATACCTCAACAACCTGAAGATGCAGAGGTGAATACGCCTCACTGCTTTGTGTCTGACAGAGTAGACATAAATTCAAGAGAGCAGAGAGATGCTGAAATTCTCCATGGAGTTTTCAGGCTGTAATGCCTGGACATGCTGGGCTCGGAAGGGCGCTTGGGTCGTTATGTCTGGTCAATGCTGGTGGATCTCCGTCCTTTAATAAACCATTCAAATCCAGCTTACAACCTGGCTTGCTTTGTCTCTTTATTATTGCATTGTGTGAATTACATTTGCGTTAGCTGTACACAAATGAGTATGAATGTATTACGAGTAAAGTTCAGCCTCGAAATGGGAAATAGGATTTGAAAGCAGCATTTTAGCAAGTTTTTGCATTAACTTGCCAATAGGAATAATAAAGGCCAAAAAGGAAAAATCAACCCCAAACCCCCAATAACATCAAAATGCCTCACAAGCTATTTTTGAGGGCCTGATCCAAATCCCAAAACACAAGCCTAATCAACTGCGTAATGATTAGAAAGTCTAATGTACTTTCCTGGTAATCTCTGCCTCAAATCCTTAATTTCTGTCTGAGCTATAGCAGATCTTGTAGGACATTAAGTTGTCTGGTTTACAAATTCCAAGTGATCAAAAAATCCACACCATGCTTGGTTTTTGTTTTTTGGTTTGGGTTGGGTTTTTTTCTGTGATTAATTACTGCATGAAGCCAGATGGTGTTTTTTAATGCACATTAACTATTTCTGTCTTGGCTTTCATTTTGGTTTCGTCTTCCTGTTGTATCTTCTTCCAATGAATTAAAGACCTGTCTTTAGAGACAGTGATCGACTCCCTTATCAGCCTCCTTCTCGAGAAGATAGCTTGCATTTCTTATGTCTGTCATTTATAAGGCAAGTTTTCCATCCATTTGCAGATTTACTGAATAGTTTTTGATATAATTTCTCTGTTTTAAACCAGAGACAGTAGTACTAATTCTAATTCTAGTAGCTAATTCTCTATGCTTTTCTTTGTATATTGAATGATTTTATTCAACCTTATGACTGCGACATTGCATAGAAATCTAATGCTCAGTTGGTAATTTATGATAACTCCTTCTTAGCAATGGTGTATTGATTTCCCTAGCCTCTTCTGAGAGAAGAAAGGGTGGCTTGAGTATTAGAATTCTCCTACCACGATAACTCTGTTTAATATTGATTATAATAACCATATAAACTCTTGAGATCTGTTTGATGAAAAGTTGCTAGAAACTTTGAAAAACACATAATGGCTTCCAAGTAAATAATAGCACACTTACAACTGGTACTTCTTACATTAGGCAATTCAACTCCTGCGTGTGAGAAATATGTTTATGTTAAAAATCCTGCCATAATTTTCTGCTTGGGGAATTGAGACTTGCTAACAAAGTTTAATATGCAAAGCTGAAAATCTACATTTAAAAGCCCTTTTTATGCAAAGACACAAAAATTAGCAGATTTCAATAAGTAAATGACTAACTTCAAGAAAAATGTGCACAAACTGTGTAAATTGTATAGGTGGCAGTCTATGCCAGCACCATAGCTTGACAGACGTGGAGCTGCCATTGTGGAGCAGCAGCCAACCATCATGCACAACTGTAGGGCATGCACCGCAGAAGCATCACCTTTAATGAAAACTCTGCAAGAAATGAGGGTGGGCAGAAGGTTATCATCGGAAGTGAAATTTGGCCAAGATAGCTGGGGTGAGTGCTGCTGCTCCTGGGATAATTGCCATCAGCCTGACCGTAGTGTTCAGGATCTCTGCTCGACAGCTCATCTGAAAAAAGAGTCATAAAAACCGATTCTGCTGTAAGCACACAACAGCAGCCACCTGAGATAAATAACTTCACTTTAATGGCATCTATTTTTCTTTGTAAATGGCTTTAATGTCTGCTGTGCTATATAAAGGCTTTCTGATATTCATTATTAAAGTTGTATGTAATGTATTTTAACCAAATCTAATTTGAGAAGTGAAATGCATGGGAATATGCTACCCAAGGAGAGCTTCTAAGTCTCCAAATCCTGCCTAAGAGATAGAGCCGTGTTGTAAACCTGCCATGCTCCCTTGTGAAACTTTTTAGCTTAAAACTGCTGTTGGAAGGTTCTTCCCTTCTTCTGCTGTCTTGTGTTTAGAAAAGTCTTCTGATTTCTAACTCAGTTCTATTCTGTGCTGGTTTTGGCTGCAAGAGTTTTCTCCATAGTATCTACTATAGGCCTATGTTTTGGATTTGTGCTGGGAACAGTATTGATAACACAGGGTTGTTTGGTTGTTTTAGTTACTGCTGAGCAGTGCTTACACGGAGTCAAGGCCTTTTCTGCTCCTCACCCCACCACACCAGTGAGCAGGCTCGGGGTGCACAAGGATTTGGGAGAGGACACAGCTGGGTTAGCTGACCCCAACTGACCCAAGGAATATCCCATAGTGTATGATATCATGCTCAGCATATAAACCTGGAGGAAAAAGAAGGGAGGGGGGACATTCAGAGTGATGGGTTTTGTCTTCCAAAGTAAGCATTATGCGTGATGGAGCCCTGCCTTCCTGGAGGTGATGGAATACCTGCCTGCCGATGGGAAATGGTGTTTTGCTTTACTTGCATGCACGGCTTTTTCTTTACCTATTAAACTGTGTTTATCTCAACCCATGAATTTTTTCACTTTACCCTTCTAATTCTCTCCCCCATTCCACTGCAGGCAGGGGCAGTGAGGGAGCAGCTGTGTGAGGCTCAGCTGGCAACTGGGGTTAAACCACAACATATTCAGAGTAGGTTTATACCATGATTTGTCAATGTTATTTTTCAGTGTCTCTTGAAGACCACAGTTGGCTCCTCAATTCTTGATCATTTTCCTAAGCCATGAAAGAAAATACTGTTGTATGTCTGATAATCCTTACCAGATTTACGCCTGCAATGAATGTTTAAAATAGAGTCTGGAACACCAAGTACTCTCTTTGTAATGAAAAACTTGAGTTTTTATTGGATGGAAGCTATTACAATTTCCAGTAATAGTTTTGCTCCCCTAGCATGCTCGTTCTGACTCCTCTCATCTCTGAAGACTAGCACTCAGAAGCCGTGGGTAATTCTGCTGTTTAATACTAACTTTCTCTTTGCTGAATTTCTGAGTTTTTAGATGTGACTCTGACGGGGGCATTTCACACTGAGCTGTATCACACATCTTTACCCAAACATTTTATTCAAAAGCAAACCTTGGTTTTATTATGAGAAGTTTTCTTTGCTGGTCCTTGAGTAAAAGGTGCTTTAGCCAATCTTGTCTTGGTACACAGCCCAGGTTATAGTCCTACTAATATTGCCTGAAATTCACAGAGCTGAGCAGGACCCCTGCAGTGGTACATATTAATTTGACCCTGCAATTCCATTAACAATAGAACAAGAGGAAGTGGCCTCAAGCTGCCCAGGGAAGGTTTAGACTGGGTATTAGGAAAAAATTCTTCACTGAAAGAGCGATCAAGTATTGGAACAGGTTTTTCAGGGAACTGGTGGAATCACCGTCCCTGGAAGTGTTCAAAAACCATGTAGATGAGGACTTTAGTGGCGTGTTTCAGTGGTGGACGTGGCAGTCCTGGGGTGAAAGTTGGACTTGATGATCTTAAGGGTGCTTTCCAATGTAGTTGATTCTGTGATTAAAATAACTCACACATTCGGAATTTAATCATGAAAATACGTGCATCACAGTACCAAGGATATGGAATCAATGATCATCTTTCCTGAACCTAACAAATGTTAACATCTCACAACTAAGGTTGGAATCGGTCTTGAGATTTGGTGATGAGTGAAGTTTCACTTCCTTCCCCCTGTAATTTTGGATTTGTGTTCTTCAGTTTTAGTATTCAGTTGTGCTAGGAGGTTATTTAAGAATACTCCTGGTTTCAGCTGATTTCCTTAGCAAACAATTTTGTGTGCTTCACTTTGCTCTAGCAATTTCCATAGCCTCTCCAATAAAATACTAAAAAGGATCACAGCAGCTTTACCCCTCCCCATAACATTTAGCCTGTCTATTTCATTATAGCAAAATATTGCATTTTACATGCCAAGCCTTAAAACCTTTTTTCTAAAAATGGTAACTGTATTTAATAACTAATTACTCTAATGATCCTACAGAAGTGCTCGAGACCTGTTTTAGTAGTGGTGTCAATTACAACCATCTGCACGATGAATAAAGGAACCGTGGCCCAGCTGTAGAGTTGAAACATGTTGGCATTTTCCTACGGGCAGCCATATGGTACTTAACGAAAGCGAATTGTTCACACTGCAAACAGCTCTGCTCCTGATGAATGATAACGTTTTGTTCTGGAAAATGGTTCCACAAACACGGGGAGTATTTTTAAATGCTGGAAGTGTGTTTGTAAGTGACAGGCTATAAATGGGAAGGTCTTTGGAAAGAGAGGGGGATGAGAAAGGAATTGTTTTGTTTGCCTGAGGGTGTTCTAGCACAGCCTTCCTGTCTCTTAATAGCAGTATCTTTTTTGTGCATACATAGCCCTGAATCTGTAAATTTTATTTATTTTAGTAAGGAAGAAGATAATTAGAAATGTAACTCTCATTTGCCATCAGCAAGCCCAAGCTTGAAGCTGATGTGAGCTTTAAAATAGCGAAGCTGAAGCTGTGAAGAATTAATAACTCTCTGCCTTGCATATGTGCAGACATTTTCTTACAGTTGGAAAAGGAGCTTCAGAGTTGTAACCGCGGTAAGTATGTGAGCACACAGGTTGGAAACAGGTCCTGGCGTTAGTCAGGGGAAAAAGGGCAAATAACAAATCAGCTGTAGAAAATGTCTTCCATTGTCTTTTATTAGAAACAGAAATAGTTGTGAGCTTTTTTTCCTCACACGTGACTGTCAGAGAATGGCTCAATGAACTCATTCTGAGATTGATAACTCTTTGCCCACCCCCAAATCATTAGCCCCAGATCTGAATTGAATCAACAATAGGCTGTTCCCATTTCATGGTTGATAGGCAACCATTTGGGTAATGAGTTTGGTCTCAGTTCAGTTCCTAGTATCTGTCTTAAAGAAGTAACTGCTGCTAATAACCCTAATGACCTGAATTGATCATTTTATTAGTTGATTTTCTTTTTTTCCATGTGGCTTACTGCTTCTGTACAGGAGATGTAATGAGAAATCTTGCATCATCTGAATTACTGTTTGGTTGATTGTTGTTTTGTCCTGCATAGATGTTCTGCATAGATGGAATTGGATGATCGTTCTTCAGGTTTTCTGCACAGATCCCAGTGAGTGGTACAGCGTTCCTCAGGGTGAGGCACTTTCTGCCTTTTGCCAAGAGAGGACTGTTTTCATGTGCCAGCACTCCTGTATGTTTGTAGGCATTGGAACTGCTTAAAACCTCTTGATAGATCTTGCAGTAGTTTTGCAGAAGCAGCATAGTAACAAATCTCGCCAGCCTGTGCCATCCAAGTTCTCATTACCTGAGCACAGAGCTATTTGCAAATTCACAGCAGCAGTAGGGCTGCAACTCCAAAGCCTTTTGGACTGGGAGCATCTGTCACCTGAGCTCAAAGCTAATCTTTCTTAGCTTTCCACAGCATAGGGTGGATAGTGCTGCTGAGAAGCCCCAGGTAATGAAATCATGGGCCCTACTGCTAAAGCCTTGTAACACAAAGTCTAAGAGTTAACGTAAGGACAAAAAGACCCCTCCAGTACCAGTATCAGCCTCCTTGTAAGACTGTGATTTTATCTGTCTCCTCTTCACAAATTCTGATCTTGTGTTACAGGTATAGCTGAAATGCAGGCAAGCAACCAAATCATGGTGGGGTGCAAACCCACTGTGACACCTGTGAGACGTGTAGGGTTGTGATCTGAGAAGCATTAAGCAGCTAATGGCAGCACATTGTGCTCCGTATCCTTCTTGCTATTTGATCTGTTGCAGCAGTGCTGTCTAATGCAATAAATCTTCCTCACTTTTAATTAATAGTTGTTCATCTGTACTGCAATAATTTCAAGTAATGTTTATGTTAAAAAGAAAGTAGGGGGAGTTTTGGGGGAAATATCTCCAGGCAGGAGCATAGTAAAAAGTCTTTTCATGCAACTGAGAAGCAAATACTATAATTTGAGATCAACGCATTTAGCGTGTGTTTTAAAGAGGAAGGCATAGCCCTTCTGTAAGAAGTCTGCTTTCTAAATCAAACGCATATAAGCTATGGTTTTAACTAAGCCCTACAGTATTATTTAAGGTGTAATTCTGCATTGCATTTTCTCAAGGTCAGTGCCAGTTTCAGTGATTCCTGCAGCTCCTGTGTTGCCCACCTTCCTCCTCTGCCTTCTCACCTCTCCTGTGCAACTTTTTAACACAACCATATTATCCTTTAGATCAGAGAAATTGTTTTAACTTAAAAATGGAGGAAACAAAAAGAAAGGTAGAGCCGTAGTTTCTAAATGTAAAGATGTGTATTACCTTGAGGGAGAGGTTATGAAGCTTATAAATATTCCTTGCCCAGTGCATAGCACACTAATTATGTTATAGTTTTCCATGATGTTTGCTCCTGAAGGGAATGAGTGGAAAAACCACAAGTCATAGATGTTTGCAGTGTGTGCTGCTGGGCCTGCCAGTAGCCCACAGAGCTTGCTCAAAAGGCAGTCTGCAAAAAGCTGATTGAAGGGAAATATAGCAGTAATAAACTTAAGTCAACGTATTTAAGCAGAATGTGTTTGAGGATCCAGCTCAGGATGCCTAAATGAGTCTTAATATTTGGTGTATTTGTTGATGCTGTTGTTCGTTCTTCTGGATTCCTGTGACTTAGAACCCATTGATGAAAGCTGGGATTGTTGTTTCGTAGCTGTGTGGTCATGGAGTAGAACTTGGAAATGTCACCCCATAAATATTATAAGCATAAAAGCATTTGATACAAATAAATACATAAAGTTTCTGAATCTGGATGCTTGGGTCTCAATTCAGTTGGCTCAACATAGGCATCCAGCACTATTTAAGATGCCTCAGGGTCTCCCGTCGTGCCTCCAGCTTGCCATGGCAGATGGGTATGGGTTTCCTGTAGGCCTGTTGTCATATTTGCCTTGCCGACACTGTGAAGTTATTTCTTATACCCTGAGGCATCTGAGGTGGTGCTAAATGCTTGTGTTTAGGCAACTGAATCAGCCCTTCATGTTGGAGAGCAGCGCAGCCAATCTCAGCTGTTCATATATAACCAACATAAAGGAAACTTTCTAATTCTAATTTAAGGTCCACGTTGCTGGCAGCTTTCTTTTGGCCAGTGAAATGTTAATTTTGGATTATTTCCACTGAGAGGTACAGCAGAGCCATGTCCGCCCATCAGGGACTATATCTGTACAGTAAAAAGAACAATGCCAGGATCCAGCTTAAGCTTATCCAGAACCACCCAAATGTTTCGGTTTTGGGCATGGTTTTGACATCCTCAAAGACCAGCTGATGGTAAATGGCTAGATAAATGGGCAGTGTGGTGAACCAAAAACTAGAACATTTCCTACTAGTGTGCGCTGGGAGAAGGAGTTACTCCACACACCCATACTGGATGGGGCCAACCATCTGGAAGGCAGCTCTGCAGAGAAGGCCCTGAGGGGAGGGTCCTGATGAACAACAAGCTGACCACATGTCGGCAGTGTGTGCCTTTGTGGCAAAGGCAGCCAACTGCCTCCTGAGCTCTGCCCAGCATTAGAAAGAGCATTGTTGGCAGGTCCTTCCCCTCTACTCAGCCCTGTTGAGACCTAGCTGAGGTGCTGGGTCCAGTTGTCAGCTCCCCAAGGCAAGGGACATTTGGACTTACTGGAGAGAGTCCAGGAAAAGCTGACAGAAGTCGTTAAGGGACCAGAGCATCTCTTTCATGAGGAGAGACTGAAAGAGTTGGGACTGTTTAGCCCGGAGAAGGAAAGCGTCAGGAGGGACCTTAGCAAGGTAGTTAAATATCTGATGAGGGGAGTATGGAGAACAGAGTCAAACTCCTCTGTGATGCTCATGTGACAGGACAAGAGACAATGGGCACAAGCTGAAATGTGAGACATTACATCTAAACACAGAAGAAAACTTTTTTACTGTGAAGAGGGTCAGATGCTGGAACAGATTGTAGAGTCTCCATTCTTGGAGATACTCAAAACCTGACTGGACATGGTCCTTGACAACCTGCTGTAGGTGACCTGGCTCTGAGCGGCAGGGTTGGACTAAACTATCTCCAGAGATGCCTTCTAGCCTCAGCAGTTCTGTGTTGTGTGTGATTCTGTGACTTGTAAGGCTTAATCAAATAAAAGATTTGGAGTTTAACAGCTACTGCATGTGTCAAAGGTTGTTCCAGTGATGTGGCAGCAATTCAAGCTTTTCTACGTCCAGATGTATGTAGTTTTGTTCCTGTAAAAGGTGCTGTGATTTTTGGTGTAATTCCCTCTTAGCGTCTGCTGAATACATCAGGAATTGCCATGATCCTCCTCTTCTTCACAAGTAGTGTAAGCTGTGCTTGGAGAAACTCCACTTCTCTCACTCCATAGCAATGCCTTCACGTGTAATCCAGCAGAGGCTTCCTTTGTTTAGCAGGGGAGGCAAATAAATGTCTATGCTGGAGTGTTGAAACAGCATTGTTCAGTACTCTGGCCTGCAGATTTAGGTTTAATCATTGCAAGCTCTTCCCATTGATGCTTTAAAAGCAAATTTTTAGAAAAATGGAAAAATTGAGCCAATGGAAGATATTTTGTTTGGACTTCAACAGTTTTTCCACATCATGAGGAAATGCCTCCTCTGATTGAGGGAGATCTCTCCTCCGGTTTCCTTTAGGAAAGTATTTACAATTGTTGTTTTAGTTTGGAAACCTCTTCTATTATGGCACTTCAGCTACATTAAATATTAAAAAAAGAATTAATGACTTCAGAGCTGTGCCATTGCATAGAAGACAGAAACTGAAACCACTTATGAATAGAATTGGAGCAGACTGGTGTACATTCCAAGCAAAGTGAAATGCAGAAATAAAGCATGTAATCAGCAGTTATCCTAGAATCATTCTTAGTTTTATTAATCTGTGTGTACACATCCCAAAGTATTTAAAGAGAAGAGCTTAATATTATATGTATTTAGTAAATCTGACTTTGTTTTGGATTCCAGAGTGTAATGCTGAGACAGACAAGCTTCCATTTGCTTCGTGTGAGGTTTTTTTTTTGAAGACAGGATCTCTACCATCTTTGCTTAGATGAGAACTGTACAACACTTTGATGCGTTCAGCACTTAGCAGTGTGGTAAGTTATTTCTGATTTGCAATTATTCACCTTGAAGCAGGACACCAAATCAGCTGTAGGAAGCCTCAGAAGTAATGGGAGTTTGGTTCTGCTTTGGAGCATATTGCTGAGGGGTTGTTTTCATACAAGAGAAAACCAAGTATGACAGAAACGAATTTAACACATAGCAGATAGTCATTGTAGTTGGGAATGTTTTATAGCTTTAAACCTTATTTTTACCTGGCAATCTGAAGGTAGGATGATGCTGGCCTAATGCCTGCTCAGTGCTGTGGTATACGTTGGCTGGCAGCTATTCTTCATTTGGAAATGGTTGTTTAAAGTAAAAAAAAAAAAGAAGACTTCAGTGTTGTTTGAATAAACCACGGTGTAGGTGGATTTGTTGGCAGGACAGAGGTGAATACACATGTATATTTTCACCACAGGATAAAAGTCAGCTTTTGTTGAAGAAGCCTGTTTGTAATCGCCTTTGAGTTTTGGTTCTGGTAAGAGCTGCTGGCACTGGGATTGACTTCTTACATATCCATACATAGTATCACGCCAACTCTTCATCTTCTTGCCCAAAGCTGAGCTTATCCCTCTGAGCTCCATGCTGTCATACCACCAAATCTTACCTTCCCATGTAACACCAAGGAGAGCTGCAGTGGGAGGCACTGCGGTCCACCAGCTCCTTGGCTCCTCTCTGCTTTCAGGTTTTTTCACATTTTGGAAACTGTGTCAGTGACTCTCTCCATCCACAGCAGGTACACATGGACTCCTGAGGCAGAATAGGACAGTTGTTTAACGGAATGGAGCAGCATGCAGTTAAATTTAGATGAGAGAGAGCACTGTATTCAGTTAGCTGCTGATGGAATTGGAGTAGCCAAAACTCCAACTGTCAGAATGGATGCTGAGTCCAGAGATAAAGGTAATGATGTTGTGCAAAAGGGTCAGAGAAAGGTATCACCTGCTCTTGTCTAACATTATTTTATTAGTAGTAAATGATTGAATAATTGACTGTATTTTTATTTCATTTAATCCTACAGAAAATCCCCCAAGGTGGGGTCATGGAGTAAGATCTCCTTATGTTAGATGGTGTGTGCACACAGAGTAAAACCAGCATTTGGACTCACTCCGAAGTCTAATGCAGGAAAGATGGGCTGGACCATGTGAAAGGGTGGCGCATGAGACAAAACAGCACAGCTAGAGGGATAAGGGGTCAAAGCACGCCCTGTCAAATAGTCCCATCTTATGTGCGTGGCACCATATATTTTGAAAGGAGGGACAGATTTACTTTGTTCTGCCCTCTTACAAGGTGCTCTGTGAATCTTCACAGGGAGTGAAGATTCACAGGGAGTGTTGGCTACAGATGAGTGGAGTTGGAGCATTGTGCTCAGATGGTGAGAGCTGACATTGCTGATCACAGGTGAGAGTCGGTGTACCAGGAGCGCAGAAGGGATGACAGTCCAAAAAGGCATGGAGAGCAAAGATGCGTACACTGATGCAACAGAGACTGGAGAGGTCCAGGAAAATAATCCCTGTAGCAGCCGTTTGAAGAGATCACTTGGCTCCTTCCTTGTAGTACTTGACCTTGGTAGGATTTGAGATTTTCAGTAAGAGAGCCTAAGGGGCACGGCTGTGTCTGGGATGGGGAAGGAGGCTTTGTGGGATGTTGTGACTTTCCTAAATGAGCCAAGCGGCATCCTTTTTCATCCCAGGGAACATAAAAAAGCTATTTAAAAATTGATGTACATTCATTAGACCTGCTCCCCAGCCTTTCTCTCCTACCCTAGGTTTCACAGTACTACCTGAGAAATCAGTGTAAAATTACTTTGAAGAGAAGAAACTAAAAAACCACTTGCAGCAGATCAGAAATAGCAGTATCACTTTTACAACATTCAGACAAAATATGTATAATTGACACAGCGCAGTGGTCGGTAGCATGAGGACTCATTTTTAATGCACTTAGAGAAGGAGCCATGAGATACACTGGTATGATACAGAGAGAGAAGTAGATTTGTTATACCCAAAGCTGCATCCAGGTTCTACAGATCAAATCTAACCCTCTTCTGCCACAACTTCCTATAGCTTTCACTAGGAAGAAAAACTACAGTGGTGAAAACTGCCAGGCTCCCTTTGAAAAATTACTAGAATTTGTCTTCAGATTTCAAAGAAAATTAATCAAATTGGGTTTTATACTCCAGTTGTCCTGTGAAATCTGCAAGGAGGATGCAGGGGCTATACGTTGTATTTTTGCTTCTTCATTTGCTTTACTGTTTAGCTTTCAGTCTCATATAAATGTCAACAAGAGTGGCCATCCAAAGCTCTGGGTGCCCCTGATGTATGCTGTAATATATGGGAATGTCACAGGTACAAAGTAAAACTGGATAATTTAAAAATCCGGTGAAAAGCATGTAAAAATGGTTGGAGGGAAGGTTGTATTTTTGTTTAAAGCAGATATTTTTAGTGTCTTTCCGTGGCAGAAGTGGATAGCTAACCCATACGAGAAACTCTAACTGGATGCCTATTGTAAATGCAAATTACTTTTTAAAAGGTATTTTTTTCATTTTTAATTAGTTATAAAACTAAAAGCTGATATAGAAGTATTGTCACAAAAGTAATTAAACTGGACTTCAAAAAAATGAGTTTAATTATTGTTGTGCAAGTTTGTGTACAGACAGCCTGAATTTCAGAATAAATATAACCTATATTGAGGTAGCAAAAATCGTTTCCAAACAAACAAAACACCAGTTCTGTTTTGAAATTTGGATGTCCAAATAAGTTTTTAAGGCAGTAATCAGAGTGGGAGGTTGCTTATTTTCAAATTATCTTCTTTTTCTATGCTAGTTCTAGCGCATTAAATGAAAAACCTGTCTCAAAGATTCGCAGTTTCACTCCCTCTGGTAAATTGTTAGAAGAGCATAGAAACACTCTTGGACCTCCTTGTCATTTCTCTTAGATGGTCACAAGAAAAAGGGAGAAAAAAGAAGGCAAGAAATTACTAAAATAAAAAAAAAAAAAATTACTCAAATGTATTGCATATCTTGTTTTGGTGAAGTCCCAAACACTTGCTTAGTGAACAGGTTGCCCAGAGAGGTGGTAGATGTGCCACCCATGGAGACATTCAAGACCAGGCTGGATATGGTTCTGCGCAACCTGACCTAGTTGTAGGTATCTGTGCTTATTGCGGGGTGTTGGACTAGATGACCTTTGAAGAGCCCTTCCAACCCAAACTATTCGATGATTCTGTGAAATTAAAGCAGCCAGTATAAAATGTCTGCTTACACTGCACTTGTGCTAGTCTCCCTTTTCTCCAGACCCCACAGCCTCTGGTTTAGGAAGGTTTCTGCCCGTAGGTGATAACGTTAAGGAAAACTTCATAACACATGAACACAGTTGGTTCAATAAGTTTTTTCTCCCTGGAGATCTTGAGCAGCCTCTGCTTACCATGAACCTCTGGAAATATCTGAAGCTACTTGTTTTTACTGGCTGTGTCTGATTTATGGCAGATTTATCCATAGCCATCCCAGCACGCTGGTGAAAGAGTGAGCAGGCGACTCGAGCTAAAACTCTGCTTTAAACCACACAATTTCCTTTAGCCACCTCTGTTTTGAGGTTTCGGGTTTGTTTGGTTGGTTTTGTTCTTAGAAGTATCTGAAACACCCATTAGCTGGACTGACTGCTGGGAACAGCCCAGGCGGGAGGGTGCTTCAGCTCCAGCTCCTCACAGGCTGAGCTGCTGGGAAAGTCCTCAACAAGTGTTTTAGAAAGTTCTTTTTCTTCTGGCACCTCAGAAATCGCTAAACAGAGCTGTAATTCTCCTGCACAGCCTGAATTAAAGCTCTCCATCTTCTCTGTGAAGTCTCTCTTGTTGCGAGATTCTAACATATAAATATTGACCACCTCAAATAGCAGATAAGATGGTGTGAAAGTAAGCGTAATTCCTCAGACAGTGACATAACACACAGTGTGAAGTCCAAAGAATATAGAGAACAGCTGAATTATTTGTACGAAAGGGAAGTTTCTATTTAACCTGAAGGGAGCTGTCACTGTCACCCTTGCTGCTAGCAGAACGTATGGGGAGAAGTTGTTGTAGTTCTTGGTCCTTAATGCTTACTTGACCTCCAGCAGTGGGTGGACAGCAAAGAAAAGCATTAGCTTTATAGCATGAAAAGAAAGCTGAGAAAGAGAATTGAAGATCCTGGCTTTTAATGTGTCTTTTTAATTTTATTGCTGGAGAAATCAAAAGTTTCTGCAAAAGACCAGAATTGAAGCCCTTGTTGAAATAGCGAGGTTCTGCAAGTTTTAAATACCTGCTCAAGCCTGGCCCAGCAATGCACCTCCTGTCTGCTGTGTTTCTCATGGGAGGAAAAAAACCCCGAACAACCTACCACATATATTTATAAATCCTTAGTGCTATTTTAACACTTTTATTCTCAGTACTTTAGTGTATGCTGCTTAAAATGGACATGTGTGCAGCCACATTATCCGCTGCCTGAATGACAAATGGTTTATCAAGCGCTGACAGAGCACCCGGCTTCATGCTGAACGAAGGAAGGCAGTGGCAAGGACTCTGGCTTCAGAGAGATTAACTTCCAGATAGGCAAATAATAATAAACAACAGCCCATAAGCAAAGGACCAGAAAAGAGGAATCGAGACCATAAAGCAGAATCACAATGATCCAAAGGGACAAAGGGAAGGGGATTTGTGTATCTGAGCTTGAAATATGATAAATGAGTGGCAGATTAACGTTGCTAGGCTCCATGATCGCAGCGACATTTGAAAGAGGGAAACGTGGGGAAGGGCTGTGCAGGAGAGCAGCAAAGATGACAGCAGCTGGTGAAAAGGGAAGGAACTGGAATCTTAGGCAGGGGTGAAGGGTGCGGGACCCCAAAGGTGAGACTGGGGAGCTACAACCTTGGGGAGGGTTTTGCTGGAGAGGGTGGCATGGTCCAAGCTACGAGGTATATGGTATGTATGTCAGTGGGGTCTGTGAGGCTGGAGGAAAAGTGGTGAGAACATACAGTTCAATAGTTTAGGCACTGTAGTGCATGGTGCTTAAACTTTTAAAACCTCAGGATTTTGAAAAGGTGCATGTAGAAGATATCCAGGAGTTTATGCTTTCAGACTCAGGTGTTGCCATTCACATTGCTATCAATATGTCTTGATCCGATTTTTCTCCCTGATGGTGGAAGGTGCTTTTTGAAAGGTTTGAAGTAAGTCTTACGACATACAGTAGGGTTTGATTTATGCCTGAGCAATGAGCAATGCTAGACTTGAATTGGAAAGTTAGATAGGCGATAAGAAGTTACCACCCTCCTGCTTCTGCTTAGGCATCTGTATTGGTTGAGGTGACTTGCAGTTAGGGAGTAGCAGAAGCTGAGCATCAGTGGTAGTTCCCAAGGGGTTGGGTGAGTGTCATGTCTAATCTGTACTCCATGCTCTGAATCCCTCACCCTGTGGCATGGGAGAAAGTCAGTTTACAGAGAACCACCAAGACACTGAAACTTTTGATAATAATGTGACATATCACCTGTTAACCTGCATGTATGGGCTTACCCTATTCCAGCTAAGATTTTGATGTTAGTCTGTTGTGCTAAGGCATTAATGAGAAGTTGTTAATGGAAATAAAGCTGATACCATCTAAGCATCCTCAAGGGATTGGAGAAGCAGTGTAGCCCAGAAGCTTGACCACAGACCTGCATTAACATCTCAGACCTTTCCTGTCGCTCTTCATGGCACTGTTTGTGACTTTGAGGAGGTCACTCCCTGCCTCAATTTCTCCATCTAGCCTAGATTATAATTTTCTCTACTTTTATGTCATACTCCATGCTCTAGAACTGAAAGGTTTGCATCTTTACAAAATAAGAGGAATGAAATGCTGATGGTATTTATTTTCAAAGAATTTGATAAAGGGCTGCAATTCAGATACGTTGAAGTGAAAGTGCCCTGTGTTTTGCACCTCTTCTGTGAGATGGCATCGCTCTCGGAGAAATGTTTGTATAATAAAATACTGTGAAACGACACTATTGCCAAATGAGATTGTGATGAATAGAGCATTTGTAGTATTAAATCCATGGGTACTTTACATTGTTATGACAATAATAGTTTGCATTGTTGTAATAAGTTACACTTCTTCTTCTTTTAAAAAATAGATTTAGTTAGACCTTAATGCATCTTGGAAAACATACCCTCCACTGAAATCAGATGTGCATCTCTTGGAATAAAATTGCTTTAAACATACATAAAGGTACATTGTATAGCATATCATAGGCATAGAAATAAATGATGTTTATCAGTGTGCCTTATATAAAAAGATTGCAAATACATGGTCCTTTTTGTAGTTCAGGTGTGACATAATCATTGCCATAACTCTTCTGCTTTTAGTAAACAAAATTACATTGCAGCTGACACTTGAAACTCTTTTATTAGAAACACCCAGGGACAAAGCCGTGCATTGAGGGCTGGGGGATTAAACATAGCATTTTAGAGATTTTGTTCTCCTTTCCCTAATTATAGATAAGGAGAACCATGCTTACAGCTCGGCTTCAGACACCCTTGAAGGATTTTATGATCCTGCAGCTGCCAGTGCAGTTGGTTGAAAACCTTCCATTTTCATAACAGGAGCTGGGATGAGACTGCATTCCTAAACCAGCAGGAAAAAAGTGCTTTGGCTTAACAGGTGCCATCGATGTTAAAAGGATGATTTTTGAAGATTATTAGCTGGTATGACTAAGATTTATGATGCAATCTGGTTTTTTTCTTCTTCTTTAGTACAGATAAGGGGGGTTATTATTGTTAGTAGAAATGCCTATTAAAATAAACCCCATGAAGCAGTTTCAAGGATTTGATAAAAATGAATATAAAGTTGAAGCTCCCTGCTTATCTTTAGCTCCAGTGATTTTCATGGGGTTATAACTCTTCTGGCATGGGATAAGGGAGCAGGACTGTGATTTTTATCCTCACTCTACAGTAGAAGGGAAAAACAGGTTTTGTGTTCCATTCATTAGCACATTACTGCTCAGGTTTGCATCTGCACGGGAGAGTTAAGAGAGGTTGCATGTAGGTGGGAGTGAATTGGGAATTTGCATGGATGGCTCATTTTCAGGTTATGGTCACTGACGCCTTAATACCATGTTCTACAAGTAGTTTTAGGGAGTCTTTCCTACCAGCGATATGCTCAGAAGAGCTGGAGAAGCCTAAGGGTGAGGGAAGTGTCAAAGAACTCCCCCAATGATACTTTTTGCAGGCAAATATCTGTATCTCAGGCTTCCAGTCCTGCCTGCTGAGTCACCTCCTCCCTCTCTCCTACTTTTTGCTCTCTTCTTGCATCTTAAGACTGCCATGACTTGATCTGTTGATCTAGAAATTACCATCAGCATCAGCTAGAACTTTTGACAACATAGTGTGGTTTTATGTCTGTCTTGGCAAGTGTATAGGTGTCCATCCCAGGCAGAAGGGAAGTGAACGATGCTGAATTTCCAGAACAGTAAGATAGGGTATTGATTTTTTTCTCAATTTCCATCTTTTTATTTCTTTTGTGGGGTTTCTTGTTCTAGGTTTCAAAGGCAAACAAGTAACTTTTCATGTTTCTCTTACACCTAAAATTTGTTTTCGGGGATGTTCATTTCCCTGTTGCTGAATTATTTTCACTCACAACCTTGTATGCTGAAACCATTTTCTATACAGCACCAAGTGTGACCAGATTATGACTTAGGTTTTAACTAAAAACTAAAAATTTTAAGTTTCCTTTTTTTGATTAAAGGCACCAGTGACTCAGAAAATATTTTTTTAAATTATCATTACTGAATATTAAAGGAATGTTTTATAATTTGTATGTTTAAGAAATCTTTCTGTTCATATAATACTCAAGTTGAGGTTTTAAATGAAATCTTTTAAATGTGTGTGTCTTTGAGGATTTGGGGGATATTTGTGGGGTGTTGGAATTTTTAATATATGTACATCATTTGTGCAGTCCAGATTTTAAATGCTGTTGACTTAGACAATTAAATTAGCGTGGTAGTTTATTTTGTTTGCTGAGTAAGATATGTTTGCAGGTTGTACAGCTGAGTGTGATCTTGTGATCTTGTGTCCCCAGCAATGCTGGGGAGCGCTGCATTTGCAAAAATACTATTTTGGCTTTTGACTTTTAGTCCAGAAACTTAACCTGGAGTCTACTGACATTGTTTGACCAATACTGTTTTTACTTGGCAATGCTTTTTTTATCTAATAGGGGATTTTCTTTTGCGGGGGAGAAGGGGGTGTTTCTGGCTGTTCAGCATACTGCTGTTTAAGATTTGTGAAAAGCAAATGAGTTTTTGTGTTCCCAAGGAGCAAAAGATTTTGCATTGGTAGAAGAGGGTGATGCTCATTCCTCAGCATTCAAATGCTGGTTGGGAAAGAAGAGATCTTTTAGTAACCCTGTTGCTAAAAGGGTTTGAGTTCTCCATCAGTCTCGTCGTAGGGTACACTGGTCCCTCCATCATCAGGTTCTCAGATGCAGGGATTCCTGTCTTGGCAGAGCTTTTGCATCTTCATAAAAGCAAAGCATCAAGACCTGGCTCTGCCTGCTTTCTCATTACCTAGGTAATGTCTGTGGGTTAAGCTTTTAGTTGTTTCGTTGAAAGCTTAAATGCTTTTTCCAGTGATTTCCTGGAAGCTGCATGGAGTTTTGCATTCTCCCCGTAGTTTGTGTGGGGAGGTGTGTATGTGCCATCCCTCACGCAGGCCACTTTTAAGCAGCTGAATGCTGAGACTTTTGTTCTCACTTTGTTAAAAATTACTAGAAAGAAGTTCAGAACTTTTGTATCAGATACGTGTTACATCTATTATGGTGTCAGACAACTAAGAAAAAAGTCACTGGCTAATGAGTCTTAATTGTAACAAAACATCAAATCATTGTCGCTTCTGCTGCAGTAAATGGCATTCATTATATTAATCCACTCCATTACAGAAGTATTTTGCAGAGAATACCATGACCCTCCTGCTTCTGTAACAGTAATAAGCTGAACGTATCACTGTGGCGCTATTAGGTATATTAGAAAGCAGTTTGAAGCATGGCTGCATGACCTGAAGCAACATCAGCAGGTCTCAGGTAGCATGTTTGAAAAAATAAGCTACCTTAATTAGAGACAGGAGTAAAGGAGACCCTAGATGTGAACATTCCTGTAACTTAGCAATGCAGGAAATAAAAAGCTGGATCAAGAACCTCTGGCTTCATTTGTTGAGCAGCACAAGCTAGAACAAAGCTTAGACCTTGAACTGGGAATGGAGAATTTTGAAATCTGGATATTGCTCCTTTTTCTTCACTCTTATGATCCCTTTTTAACTCCAGATATAAACCCACCATGCTGCCTCTCCCCTTTTCACCCCGGAATTGGAAAACAGAGAACTGCATCACGCCCCAGTGCTCATTTTACTGTGCTGCCATCAAAAATTTCTGGCAGGAGTTGCTTTGACTTTTAACAGCGTTCTATTTCATACCATATGTGTACATACACCAAAGGATGATATACCGTGTTTGTAACTAGGGAATGGCCTGCTTTATTAAACATCCCCCTTGCCAACAGTAAAAATGAACAGCCACAGTAAACACAGATGCAGGGAGGGAAGAATAGTCCGAGCTGTGCCGCAGTGCATTGTACCTAAGGCAGAAAACGTCAACCTCTAATTGGCTCTGAATGCAGCCCACCTACTTAGCAAAATTGGCTGCCAAAAGCAAATTGCCCCAGTGCTCCATGCACCGCGCTATCTTCCCATTGAATTCAGCCGAATGGGAGGCTTTTGCCTTCATTTTCCAAACTCTCCATGAGTTGGCAAAAAGCTGTCTCGGGGAGAGCCTCTCTATCTAGAATAAAATCCTCCTGAGGGCGCATTCCCTCCTTTGCCTCCTCCAAAGGGTGCTGCCACTCCAGTTCTTGAAATTTGAAGATGACTGCAGGGGGGAAGGGGGTGTGTTTGTTTTGTGAAGAGGGGATTTATTTATTTATTTTCGGGGAAAACACATTTTGGCCCAGGAAGAATGAGCAAAATGACAATCTGTCTTGGAGCTCTTAAGCTTCTAAGCACAACATTCAGTGCTTATATGTTGTCACATTGCCAGCAGCGGGTATGCAGAGGCAATGGCAGAAAAGAAGAAATTAATGTACGCAATCCTTAAAATTACTGCATTGAGAGCCAATACTTCGTTTTTACTTACAAAGTGGTAATCACTGGGTTTGGCCCAACTTTGCACCCAGGCACTGGGATGTGGCAGGGATGCTTCTGGAACAAGCTGCACTGCAGGGTTTAACTCCATGAATTCCATTGCAAATAGCAGTGGTTGGTCGATTGGCAGGTTTTCCTGCCACTGAAATTTTCCCTTCTAAGCTAATAAAATTAATTGTCCAAAGCTAAAGTCTCCTGCAAGGGGTTAGCAGTAGAGAGCTGAAATGGGAGAGAGGGGGGTTGTTGGTTCTCCTAAAGGTTTCTGCTAAATAACTTATTTAGGAGGGAACCTTTTTTCCCCCTGGTTTTTGGATGAAACTATGCTTAGAAGCTCAATAAATTATAAGCTTGTCACTTCCATTTCATCAGCACTAAATTCCGACCTGCTTCTTCTCCTCTAAATCTGCGAATAGGATAGGAGTCCTTTGTTCTTCTTAATGGTGTTGGCTTGCCAAACTCTTGGTACATCAGGTCACTCTTGCTCACCTAATAATTTCATGTAGGGGTTTTAAGATAGAAAAAGGAAGGTCTAAGAGGTAAGAGTAGCCAAGTAAAGAAAACAGAGTTTTACAAATCACCTGTGTGGGTCAGTCTTGTTTCAGGGTAGGGGAAGGTCTTGGATGAATTCTTACTTAGACGTGAAATAAAGAGGAAAAGGGACCTGAACAGGGGGACATGGTAGAAGGGGAGATGATGAGTAGAAATATGAGACAGAATGGAGACGTGGTAAGGATAAAGGAAAAATGTTCATCGAAAGAATGATCAACACTGGGGGAGAAAACTGGGAAAAGCTGTCAGGGGGCTTCCTCCATGCTGCAGAGTCCCAGCTTTAAGCTAGTAAGGTAGGTAGTTTGTTATTGCCCCTTCTCCCTCCCCACCCTCCTCCAAGCTTAATCAGGACGTCCTTCACTGAGCTCTCCTCAAGCCTTTCCCATCACCCCAAGACCCCACTGATGCCAGGGCAAGGAGCCCTGAGCTGCCCCCAAGTCATGGTATCAGAAGCGTGAAGGGGTAGGCGCCGTACCTTTTAAATGGCTTATATGGCAAGTGGATAAGATAGTGAAGTTTTCTTGTCTGCTTCAGAGAGCCTATGGTTCCAGAGTGAAAAACAGGCAGTCCTAAAAAGGACTTGAATTCAGTGTTATTGGATATTTCCATAGTCGTGACAACTGTTTCATTTCTCATTTAAAAAAACCACAGACTTGTGGTTTGGTTCCCCCTCCCCAAGGAATTTAATCTTGGCCATTTTACTAAGTGTATTAAAATCTGCAGGGAAATTGTTGTTTCTTTTTCCCTCTGTATGCACATTACTGACACAACATGACTTGTATAGACTTCACTGTAACCTGTACTTTCGCTGGTCAATGTAATTTATAACAGAAAAGCTATGTATTATAATGACATAGCTTTCATAATAAGTGTGTGTTGCCTCCACTCTGCTGTTTTATGGCAGTACTACAAAATATTTTACCAGCGTCTTGGTAAATCCTATAATCTAAAAAATGAAATGGCAAAAAAAAGGTCTCCATCTGACCAGGAAGGCACAAGTGTGTCCTTTGAGCAGTAGCTGAACATGTGAATGCCTGAGGAAGATAATGGCATGCTTACTAAATTGCAGTGGCTTCAGTCCCAAAGAGTGGTGGCAGCAGAAACCCCAGTGTCCTCCCTCATGGGCTTTGGCTGAGCTGCGGTGTTTGGCTAAGCCTGCCCAAAAGCCATGTTAGTGGAGTGGTAGGGGCGTGGTGCTAATTTGGCATGTCCTCGGTTGATTTTCTTATCTCTCTCCAGTGAGCTCCAGAGCTCTGTTGAGCTGAGCCCAGAGTCATGAAGAACATCTCAAGAGATCAGAGGATTATACCTGTTCCTTGCCTTCAGTGTAGAGCTGGAGTTAAAAACCAGGCAGTACCACCTAAAAGAGAGCTTTAGCCCAAATGCTGTGCTGAGCGTAGCCATGATAGTGGTCAAGTATATTAGCATCCAGCTGCTGGCATGGAAAGGCATGGAAACCTATGAGCCTAGAAGATTCTTTTAATGCCACATGCTTGAATTATATAGGGAGCCAAAGCTGGAAACCAGATCCCTTGGCAGAACGAGTCACACTGTATTACCTCCCTTCAGTGCTCAACTGAGAGTATCTGTGTGTTTTGGAGGGACTTGCGACGTGACACCATGGGATTTGGGCAGTGGTTGCCTCATTTGGGAATTTCCAGTGTTCCTGCAGTGATAAATGCCCAAATGATGTTCCTTTTGACTTATACAGCAGCAGGATGTCGGGCATCTGAATAGTTTTATTAGCAATAACATGATTTCCTGCAGACTCTGAGGTATATAAGCCTTGAGGGGTTTTGAACATGTTTAAATTGGAAACAGCATCGAAGCTCTTCTCTCTCTACCTGAGGCCTTCTTCTAGCTTTGATCCATATTCTCTCCATCCTCAGTTCATCAGCTGGTAACCTGCATGTGTGTGTGCATTTACCAAGAGAAAATTTAAACAGACCCACATGTAACAACAAGAGCGCGTCTCTTGTGAGTGGTACTGCAGGCTCCCATGTCATAGCAAGGGATGCTCTTGTGTTGACTATCAGTAGATACAGCACTCACTGTCGTGGTGTCCAGGGCTGGATTGGGCTTTCCATTCAGCAAACAGATGACGTTTCCAAAAAGAAACTTCTACAAAATGGGGAGTCTCTCAGAGATAATTACATGGTTGTATAAATAATGAGTGAGATATTATCTGCTAGCTCTATAGTCACATCCATGGAGAGAAGAGAGAGCTTTCTTTGGGAGCAGGAGAGTTCTCTCAGCTCAATTAAATGGACGCATAGTACCAGGCTGACACTGAGCATTTGTTCCCACAGGAGCCTGTTAAAGGGAAAAACAGTTAATGTTGTATAGAGCCTGTGTTTGGACCTCCTGCTTGGATTATGAGAAATGTTAAGGTTAAGAAAACCTCCACTCATTATCTGAGTTTCGAAACCTGACTGGCTCCTGAACGCTCTCGGCAGCAGGGCTCACCTTTTCCGCTGGCCGATTAGCTTCTTGTTATCTTGTTGCAAATGCCTGGCTTCACTATTCCCGTACTTTATTTTAAATGGCTTTTGCTATGTGCAATTGAATATACTGTAATCTTCTTATCAAATACTAAAGCTCTTTAGTGATGCCGTTTTGAAACGTACTTCAGTTTTTAAATTGCAAATTCTTCTCTGGCTGGAAGGTCTCTGTTCTTGGTTTAGGTAGTGATTGAGAATATTTGTGTATATATATGTGTGTGTGGCTGTATATAAATCCTTGGAAACATACTGTCCTCTGATAATGTACATCAGTGGGTTTCCCTCTAAAACACTGGAAAGGGAGGATAACAGATTACAAAGCTGGTAGCTGCCCTTCTGCATCATTTTGGGATGCTTTTACAGTGCTTTTTGGGGGTTGCATTTAGAACCTCCAGAGAGAAAGATAAATTCTCCCTGAACAAGGTTTTCATTATTAGTTTTTATTATTTAAGTGGAAGAACAGGGCTGGTCTAGTTTTAAGTACATAACTGAAAATCTGAGCTCATATATTCTAGTCTCAGTCAGTAACTTGTGATGTGACTTGAAACAAAATCACTTAACCTGTGAGTCTGTTTCCCTAACTGTAAAGTGGGGTTGAGAGTAAGAGGGATGCCATGAGCATTAAATATTTAATGTTTATAAAGTGCTTTGAAGACAGAGAGTGCCACATAAATGCTTATTATTGTATTACAATGCGAGGAACTGGATAACCTTGTGTAGGAAGGAGAATTTTGCTGGAAACTGTAACTTTTGGAATGAAGACTAAAGCGGGAGAAGAAAGGGCATCTTGTAAAATTGTGTATTAAGAATTTTGAATGAAATGCACTGGAGAGTCTGTCTCTAAAGAATTAGCAGAGGCAGTCTTTGGGGCCACTGAAAATAACCTTCAGAAAATCATAGGATTCAGTAAATAGACAAAGTTGGATTTTCTGCTAATAAAGAAAAAAAAAGAAATTCTGAACAAATTCCTGTGTTTAGCTTGGCCACAGTAATCAAGCACGTAATGGGGCCATTATGTGAATGCTGGGAAGTAAGACATCTAGTTACAGACAGGCATTATTTTGGAGTGTATGTCTAATCCATGTTCAGTGTATGTGATTATTTACCTAGAAGATCAAGGAAATAGAATGGATATATACCTCATTCAGGAAAGCAATTGGTAGAGCACTCCATCTGTGAAGATCATTCAGGCAGCTCATACACTTACGTCAGCTTAGAAATTATTTACAAGTGGATAGGCAAAAATATACATACAATGTATGGAGCAAAATTTTGTAAGAAACTGGGAATAAAGCACATGTCTTCAAAGCATGGAATAAAGGAAAACCTCAGCCTTTGTAATAATGCAGGTGGTCTTCCACATGGTGTCCTTCATAAATACAATGAAATATTGCAGATACAGAAATATTCAGGCCTTTCTGTCCCTCCTCCCTACTACTACAGAGAATGTGTGCATGAACTGCCTTGGGAGATTCTGGAAGAGAAAAAAGGATTAGTTCTTTTTTGCTGCAGGACTTTGTTCACTGTGGTGGGTTGGACATGGCCAGCATCCAGCCCCCTACCCAGCCACTCTCTTGATCTCCCTCCTCAACAGGGTAGAGAGAGAAAATAAGATGGAAAAGCTCATGGGTCAAGACAAAGACAGTGAGGTCTCTTACCAAGCACCGTCATGGGCAAAACACACTCAACTCAGGGAAAATGAGTTTATTGCCAATTAAAATAGAGTTGGATGGTGAGAAACACAGCAAAAAGTTAGAACATCTTCCCTCAGCAGTCCCCTTCCCAGGCTCCTTCATTCCCAACTCTTCCACTCTCTTCATCCCCAGTGGGAGGTTGGAGAATGAAGGTTGTGATCAGTCCATAACAGTTCTTCCTGCTTCTTCCCTGCTCCAGCATGCATCCCTCCCATGGATACAGTCCTTCACGAACTGCTCTGAGGGTACTTCCCAGGGGATAGGGATATTCCCTTAGGATAAACCTGTTCCATTGTGGGTCCTCCACAGGCTGCTGCTCCTGCCAGAGCCTGCTCCGTCCCATGAGGAATGGACCATGAGGTCCTCCATGGACTGCAACATGGATATGTGCTTGTACTGTGGTCCTCCATGGGCTGCAGGGAAATCTCTGCTCTGGCGCCCTGGGGAGCACCTTCTCCCCCTCCTCCCTCTCTGACCTCAGTATTGGCAGGGCTGTTCCTCACACTTTTTTCCTCACTCCTCGTTGCCCATGCAATGTTTTTGCCTTTAGAAGCGTCTCATGGAGGCACCGCCAGTTTGGCTGGTGGGCTGACCTGTGCTGGGCTTCAGGGCCATATCATAGAATGGTTCGGGTTGGAAGGGACCTTTAGGATCATCTGTTTCCAACCTCCATGTCAGGGGCAGGGACACCCTCTGCAAGACCAGGTTGCTCCAAGCCCTGTCCAACCTGGCCTTGAACACTGCCAGAGATGGGACAGCCACAGCTTCTCTGGGCAACCTGTGCCAGCACCTCAGCACCCTCACAGTAAAGGACTTCTTTGTAGTGTCTAATCTAAATTTCCCCTCTGTCAGTTTAAAGCCATTCCCCCTTGTCCAGTCCCTACATGCCCTTGCCAGAAGTCCCTCTCCAGATTTGTTTTAGCATCCCTTTATATATTATAATTTTATGTGTGACTTCCCTAGCCCCTTTTTCTGTCACGCACGCAGGTTGCCGGATGAGGCAGGAGGACTGTGCTGTTCACAGGGTCAGAGCAGAGCGATCGTAACGGCCTCCTGTGCTTTTTGGCCTTAAAAATCTATAAATTCATAAGCCTAACAGGAATGGTGCAGTGACTCATCCTCATGGCAATCAAGGTGTCACAGCAAATCAAAAGTTTCACTGCTTCTTTGAGATGGGGACTCAGAGAAAATGTTGATGGTAATTAAAAGAATTGCTCATACAAGGCTGTGAAACTCTGGTGTGCCTCATAAGGTATGCGTCTTATCTCCAAACTGTTTATGGCTCCATCTTGGATAGTACATGCCTGCGCCCAGAGTGGTGGAGCAGAATGCGACTTCCCAGAAAAGAGTGTGAAGACACCGCACAGGGCTAGATTTGACATTCAGTTTCTTTCCCTAGTGTTCAGAGCCGTGACTTTATTCTCTCACAGAGAATCATCTGCTAGGATTATTTACTGGGAGTGCAGTACCTGTGCCTGATCTTTTTTACCCACTTCTGTTGATGCCTAAGAATTGATTAAATGATGGTAAATCACAGTCTCTGCTTTTGGCCGCTGTTTTTGCTTTCTCAAAGAGCCTGAATTTTTAGCCGAACTGATTAGATAAGCTGCAGCTACATTGTTGCAGTTACGTAGGATATGTGCTTCTCTTAAGAGCTGTTAGGTTTACACGTGAGCAGTAACTCTACACAAAGTGATGTCTCTGTAATGTATTCCTTTTTATCTCCTTGCCATGTTTTAGATCTCTGTGAAAACAAACTCCTTGGTAAGTTTTGTAGCAGTAGTAAAATAATTTGCCTCAATGTCTCTCTATTAGATGTCACAACACACTTTTGTTTTTCCTCCTCATGTTTATGGGGAGATGGCAATGTGAGGAAAGATTAGTCAATCAGGAAAATGATCTGTTGTTTCCCTTCTCTTTTCGTCTGTCCAAAAAAACCTGACGGGCTGTGATGCAAAGTGTCTCTAAGCAATGCATATAATGTATGCAGTTACTGCATGCTCAGCAGCCAAATGCAAACATTGCAGAGTAGAAACACAAGGTTTATCTAAAAATAAACAAAAATGGAAACAGAAATCTGTACTTCAGATTCTACACACAAGCTGTTCAAACAGCCAGATCTTAATAGTAGATTTAAAAGTGTCAACAGCAATGGCCTTGGTTTTTTGCATGGTTAAAACTTGTCAGCAAATTCAGTCTTTTGAGTGATAATAACACGAAAAGGCTTACAACAAACTGTCCTTGGTGTGTTGCAGAAAAGGGAAAAACCTTACAGGAACAACAAGTATCTGTTGACCTGGGGTCAGCGTGGAATCTCAGGTCACTGTTGTAGGCTGAAAAGCTTATTGAAGAAAGAGCAAAATCCATGAAATCATTGCATTGCTTAACCATGCAGCAAAAGGTCAGAAGAGAACAGGCCTCTTCAGATTGTATTTAGTAACTAAGAAGATTTTGCTCGTAGTAGTCGCTTTGCGACACACAGTATTTTGCCCACCGTCCTCCCTGCTCCTCCTCTGAAAAATTTCCTCCGATCTAATCTGAAGGTAATCTCATGCTCATGAGCAACTTTCTTCATTTTTCAGCGAGCCAGGCAAAATTATTCTAAAAGCAAAGTGCAGATTGTTTTGCTCCACATGTTTATTGACGGGCCAGGCCGGATCCATTCTGAAAGACGCAGGGATGGGACAGTAACAAACAAGTATGTGATGTATCCAAATACTGAACTATCCTCTGCTGCATTCCTGTAAACTGAAGTGACTGCTGTTGCTGTTAAGGTTGGCTTTACACATATTTTTTGCTGGTGTTGACATCTACTGGATAAATTCGCTACTGGCAGGAGGAGTACATGCTGTTTCAAAGAACGAGAGAGCACTGTTCCCTTCCTCTCGGGAAGCTTGCACTGCACAGCTATGTCTTGCAGAGTCGTATACCTTCACTGCTTCCTTTTTTGCTGTTTTCTTTTTGTTGTTTCCTGTTTCCAAAACTGTTGTGTGAACAAAAATTGAATTTAAAGATAGTAAATTGCAAGCGCATTTGGGCAATAGGCTGATGAAACAGCTGTAGTCTTGCTTTCATAGACCTGAATTTTTCTGTTTTGCCCAAGGCAGTAAAGGGAAATTATTTTATTAGTTTCACTTCTGTCACTGGTGAATATCATCCCCCCTCACAAAAATAACACTTTAATTCTGCTTGATTTGAAATAATTGACTGATCAGGAATGAGGCATGTGAAGGGAGCTACCAAGACTGAATTACACTGTAGGCCTGGAAGATCAATTATTTGGGAGGAGAGCTGAGACACTGCAGCCTTATATTACACCTACCTGTTTATTACACTTGGCCTGAGGGGAAGGCAATGCACCATTCTGATCTGTTGCCTCGGAGAAGTACAGATGTAAAAGGAATTCAAAATAAGGGAACAGCAAGTTAATTTTTTTTATGTTAATACGTTTTGTATTGATATTGAGGACATTTAAGTAAACTCAGCTTCTAATTTATAGAACAACATATGTATTTTTCCTTCTTTCGATGTCAATATTTGCTAAATTCAGTTTATTTTTTTTTCTTTTTTAGCTTCCCAATAATACTTGTAGTGATTGACTGGTAGCAGTAGCACAAATACTTAGTAAAATTAGTCCCACTGGAAGATTACTCAGATGCTACAGCTCTTCTTCTTACTCCTCCTTCCTCAGTTCTTTTTGCCTATTTGAATGATTTCATTTTAAGAAAAATGACCTGAGGCACAGTAGAGAGAGAAAAAAAAAACAGAAGTTGCAAGAAAAAAACAACTGATGGACTTGTGCTTTGGCGAATCCATGGAACAGAAGTGAGGCCAGATGTTTGCTATACAGGCATTTGGCATATGAGAATCTCACTACAAGACTGCATATAGAGTTTTTGACAGCTGTGGTTGGATGAAAATGGATGATTGCTACTTGGGATAAAATGCAAACATTTTGGCCGGTGCTTGCAAATCTAGGGGATTTAAAGTTGTATTCTTAACTAGGTTCTTGGTATTCTTAAATCCATATTGAGCAGATGCTTTCCAAACATGATTTGATTTCTCTCTGCAATTTTTAAAGGTTCTACGTCACCTAACATATCTTGAGAGGGATAAGGTGAGTGGTTCATGCTTCTGAGAAATGAGCTGATTCTCATTTGATCGTGTTATTTCTAAAGCAGCTAATTAAAAGCTTCAGACCTCTGGCTTAGAGAAGGTAGGTTGCTGATTTACTGCATTCAGCAAACATACTGCATTCAGCAGTCTTCATCCAGCAGTTGAAAAGGTAAAACATGAGTCACTGGTGGCAATTTTAAGTGAGAAGCAAGGAAGGGTGAAAGAAAAAGTGATAACAGGGATAGCTTTTAAGAGGCAGAGGAGCAAGCTGAGAAGCAGTTAACTTTGATACTGGGACTGGTATTAATTCATTAGGATGGTGGGACTGTCCCTCTAATTCTTAAAGCATAGACTTTCAAAACAAAGGAAAAATAGCAAGGGGAGGTAAGTGATACTCTATTGAACCAACTGAAAATAAAATCAATCCATTTTATGAAATGTGGTTAGGCCGCAAGATGTGATGAGCTGTGACTGCAGATGGACAGGAAACGTGGGCTCTGGCCACCTTCAGTGACATGCACTGCACCAGGAAGGGAGCATTTAGATTCAAAAGTCCCAAGTGTCTGCCAGGTGACCAGAAGTCCAGTATTTCCAGCCAGGAAAAGGGGCATCTGGTACTGATGTACTGGTACTAATGCTACAGGTGCCAGAAACTGGAAAACCTGTAGTTATTTCTCTCGGTATAGGGAAATTGCATAGTCTCTGGAAATTCAGTTTCTTATTGCAGGATTGGGATAAACTGCACTGTCCCTCCTCAGCGTGAAGTGAATCATGCTAAAACCTCAGAGGTTCATGGATCCATTTTGGTATGGACTGTGCTAGTCTAATGTGCAGTAGATTTAATGTTTCTTGTTTTTTTTGTGAAGCATTTTGTATTTAATAATCAGTTTTTATATACCAGATGCTTAGTGATTGTTTCATGCTGTAATTGTATGTGTGGTCATGATTTTGGGGAGATATAGATGTCTCCTTTTAAGAAAATGTGTGTCAGAAAACTGTCTGCTCAGAGATCATTGGTCCTGGAAGAGAAATTTTACTACTTCGCTGGTGCTAGCTGAAGCTTTTTAAATGTGAAGAGTAGTAGGGGTAGGATGACCCAAAAATATCCCCAAGAAGGAATTTTGAGGTACAATTTCTTTATTATACAGTTTTGCAGTGGCATGTGTGATCCAGAGAGCTTATGCTGGAAAATATGCTGTATTTAACCCTTTCCTTGCCAAAGAGCTTTCTCCTCTAATAGTTTTGACTGATTGATTGGTCTTCCCCAAGGGCTGGGAAACTGAGAAGGGCACTAAATCAAAGGAAATTTCTCCTGCCTTGCCCAAATGTAATTTGAAGACCTAGTCCCCTCCTCCTCCCTTCCACAAGAAACCAGCCCCAAAAGAGCGAAGATCCTGTTAATTAAATTTTGTGAGATTTAATTTGTGACATTTGGCAACACTGACAGTAGCTTATTCTACATTTCTGCTTTATTAACTATGAAGTCTTAGGCGAGATTAGGTATGTCAGGTCCTGGCAACCACTTAATGGATTCTGAGAAGATGGCCCATTTCCCCAAAAGAAATCTAGTTGTGTCCCTGTCTCCCCTTCTCCACCTCTCCCCGACCAGCACCTTTGGACCCTGGCCACTGGCTGACATGTAACCAGCCCCAGTGCTGAGAGTCGGGGTGCTGGCCACTAGTCCCGCTGTGTGAGTCTGCACAAACCCTCCACAAACCAGCCTTTAGCATAGCAGCTATTGGCATTTGGTTTTCTTTTGTTTGCTTTTCATGCTAATGAGATAATTTAATTAGGGAAGTCAATGTTTTGGGCAGTGTTTTGCAAGCAGGAGTGTTGCAGAGGAACATTATGTTTTTCTCTCTCCCCATTTTTAACAAGACTGGATTCCAGACAGTGCCAGCCACCTGGGACTCTGTAGAGATATCTGAGGAAGTTATTATGCCTTTGTGTAAAGTTCTGGTGGATTTTCATTTAGAAAACTGCTGTGAAACATTCCGGTCGTGTTGCTGCAGAAGGAGCTTGGAAAGCTCAAGAATCTGCAGCAAACTGCAGCTAGAATTGGTTTTTGGGAACAGAGGGTGGTGAGGGTTGAGTTCTGCTCTGGGCTTTTGAGGGGGAAGGTGGTTTGCAACAAGCCAATGGGGAGAAACAGATAAAGTGGGAGATCTTACCAGTAAAAGCCTGAAGAGAGAGGAGTGGGATTAGGAATTTTCTACAGATACATATCCCAAAACAGTCTATTTTGACATATTTTCTATCAATTTATAATTGACAGTAAGTGCACCTGAGGATGTGGATAAAGGCCATTTCAAAATAGTCCAGGATTCTTGAACTTAGCTGGGGTTGTTCAGCCGGGAGCAGAGAAGGCTTCAGGGAGACCTTAGATCAGCTTCCAGTATCTAAAGGGGCTGACAAGAAATCTAGAGAGGGACTTTCTACAAGGGCCTCTAGTGACAAGACAAAGGGGAATAGCTTTAAACTGAAAGAGAGAAGATTTAGATTAGATACTAGCAGGAAGTTCTTTCCTCTGAGGGTGGTGAGGCACTGGCACAGGTTGCCAGAGAAGCTATGGCTGCCCCATCTCTGTCAGTGTTCAAGGCCAGGTTGGACAGGACTTTGAGCAACCTGGTCTAGTGAAAGGTGTCCCTGCCCATGGCAGGGGGGTTGGAGCTAGATAAGCTTTAAGGTCCCTTCCAACACAAACTACTCTATGATTTTGTGATGGGGACTTCCCCAGATGGAAACCCTTGCACCTGATGTAAACCCCATAACTTCATGTGTGTCCGAATTTGGCATGCAGCAGGGTTCAAGATGGGACTGGTCTTCATCTGTTCAAAAAGTGTGAGCAGCAGGACCACAACACCTGTGGCCCCCAATGAATTATTCTCACCCTAGCAATGCTTAGGATCAGTGAATTCCAGGATGTGTTATCTATTCCACTCAGGTTGTTAAGGGATTAGCATTTGAAAGCAAATGATAAAATATAGGAAACAATCACATTGAAGATAAATTTCCAAGAAGCTTAATAATAAAGCATACACATACAGATATTTTACCAATTCCTTCTTTAGGAGGATTATATTCTCACAACTTGGAGAGAAAGAAACCAGACTGGTAAGGTATGGTGTCACTCTCACTGTGGCTATTTTTTGTTATTGTTGTTCAGTTGGATAGGTCTAGTTTACCTGTTCACTTATCCAAAGAGATTTCCATATCCATTTTAAGTACTCAGAAATAGTAAATGTGCACACTTTTCTACAGTATTTTAAGACAGAGACCTAAAAGAGTGTTTTAAGACATGGGGCCGAAAGTCTCATTTATGTGCCCTGCATAGTGAACACTGTCCTGAGGAGACACTGTTGTGTTGCCTTTTTTTTAATATGTCCCAGAGCATTACCTCCTCCAGCATATATTTGGAAAATTAAATCCTATATAATCTCTTAAATCTACTGCTCCTTTATCACTTGCAGGGCTTTTTTTTTCCTGCTTTTTTTTTCCTTTTTTTTTTTTTTTTGGAAGATCTGATTGTAGCAAAGCAGCTCAAGTCTCTGCCTTGTCTTGGGTTTTACAAGAGCTTTATAACTGTTTACAGGACTAAATCAGGGGTTTACAAAAGTAGACCTTGCTTGATAATAAAGTTGTTTCCTTGTCCCTCAAATATTTTTGTGTCTTATCTTTCTACACAGCTGCTCATAGTTCAGCTTTACAGAATCTCTTGATTGGATTCCTGCTGCCTTTTGTCTAACAAAGGAGCCTTTCAATGAAGTCACCCAAATGGAAAAAAAGAAGTTCAGTAAAAATTGTGCAAATGGATTAGTCAGATCTATGTAGGCTTATAACAGTGATTCCATATGGGTTGAAGAAGGTCTTTGTAGGTTATAAATAATGTTGAGCTCAAATAAAACATTTTGGTTTTCACATTTCCAAAGTGAAGAGCAGCTCCTGAACCTGCAAGGTCTACTGGTACCCTACTTTATTTTAAATTTTTCTCACAGACTCATTTACATGTGTGTATTATGGGTGCATGTATGACCGTACTATTGAGTTATATCCAGAATTTATTGTGACATTGATGTATTTCAGTGTGATTTTGGTGCCTTGTGCATAAATTATGTCTTCAGTCCTTTGCTCAGGAGGAAGTGATTGTGTCAGTATGCTCTGATAAAACTGCATCCAGTGACGTTTTCCCTGCAGCGTATATCTGAAATCATTCAAGCTTAGGTACTTAGACATCTTCTTTATCAGTTACAGTTCTTCATGATAGATCTGATTACAGCAAATCTTTCTCTTCTTCCTCATCTTTTTTTTTTTTTTGGTGTGAATTTCATAAAATACTTAGGCTTTACATGCACTTAACTGCTTTTGAAGCTCTCTATTAGACTGTTTTATCTGTGCTGCCATTCATCCAGTCTGAAAACACATAGGGCTATTTAACTGCTTATTTTAATGTTACAGACTCTTTCTTCTTATTTTCTTCCATTTCCCTAATGGCCATGTATCTACTTCCCTTGCTCTGTCTCCCAGCCTCTCTCGCTGATCGTATTTCTCTAATGTTGTTATTTAAAAGGTAAATTTAGAAACAAATGCTTACCCAGGAAAAATTTAAATTAAAAGGTTGACCTTTATTTTTGAAGTCACTTAATGAAGTTGACTAATAGTCTAAGAAATCTGATTCTCTCTCTTCAGACTGGCTGAAAGCCTGGTTTTCTTTATATTTATATCTGCGAGGACAGGCATTTTAAGGAGACCTTGACTAGATAAGGATGGAGAGCAGGGAAAAAGCTGCTCTAAGGCTCGAGCTGGACTGTCATTTAGAACAACATGAATAGGAAGCATTTTTTCTGCAGAACAGTGAGTGCTTTGGGCTTGGGGGAAGAAGGGCTGTGTTTAAATGTATCAAGCATAAAATGGAATGTTAACCACTTAAGTTTAGTAAATCTGCAGCAATGATCTGTTTGAACCTGGTAAGAGGCCTGTAGTTAGCATGCTGCTATCTCAAATGCCTCTGGTGGTTTTCTTGCCTCTGTGTATGTGTGTGGAAGCAAGGAACAAAGGAGCTTGCATAAGAGATGTGGTGAAAAATGAGTACCAGGAAGAAGGTGGCTTTTCAACTAAGAAGGCAGAAGGATTTCCAAATGGCCAAAATGTTCAGGGTAACTTTGGAGGCTGGCTGTAGGCACCTCTGTAGGTTCCCAGCATTTTAGTCCTGAAGATGCTCATGTTCTATGGAAAAACTTGCTCAGATATTGTTGTTCAGCAAGCTGTTTGTTTGAGATGTTTCTAGAACTCCTGGTCATACATAAAATTATTTTCTCTAGCACGGATACTCTCACATATTACTTTCCCTCAGGAGTGATAGATTTAAAGTAATTTCTTTTTATGGTCTTTCTCACCTGCCACATTGCATATTTTGGCCTTGAAGGACTGGGAAGGATGCCTGTCACATTCCTCAGAAGGGCTTTCAGTATTGTTTCATTAGTCTGTTACTCTTCCCTGTTCTATCCTCACAAGCCCATCTTGCTGTAAAATAAATTATGGAGGAAGGGGTCCTGTGCATGTATAATCCTCATGCCTGGCTCCAAAGCACTTTGCATGACCCTTCTCTGAAACTGAGAGGGCTGTCTGTGTTTTGGCATGATTTTTGCAACTCATACACAGGATGCAGTCTCTGAGTACTGAGATTGGCATTTTGGTGGCTTTGCCATATCACTAAATCTCATCTCAGATTTGTCATTGGATTTTTATTTTGCTCTGGTTGCTCGTTCTCTCTTCTTTGGCTTTTAGCGTTTTCCACAGCCCTACCTTAATACCAGTTTGATCTCCTTTTTGCTTTGAATTTATCAGTTCATCTAGTCACAACTATGGGTTTCTCTTCTTTTTAGCAGGGTGTGTGTGGGGGTCAGTCTAAAAGAGTTTTTATTCCTTTTGGCTGCACAATAAATTCCTTTTGATTCTACGTGACAAACAGGAACACACGTTTCCTTTCTAGCTGAGATTAAAGTTGCCTGGCTACTCCAGTGATTATGTCTTGAGTAGAGAGTGAGGGAAGGCCTGTCTCATTGGCTTTACCACCTTCACAAGATAGTATGTCAGCTGAATTAGCTGTACAGTGATTTTCAGCACTAACAGCATGCAGTATGCCTTCTCCTGGATTTCTATTCTGAGATAGATACACAAATCATACAGTCTTGCTGTTGCTGGTTATGTCTGTGTTGTGTGTTTATGGCTCTGATATATGGTAGATGTATCTAATACAGCTTTAAGCTTATCTGATCAAGAACTATCTTCTGGACATGACATCAGGAGCTTCATGTTAAGTGAAAAATCAGCCCCAAAACTGAGGTTGGTAGATCTGTAATTAGCCAAGGCTTAGCTGGGGCTGTAACTTCGGTGCAGGCAGCACTGGGAGTTCCCCAAGTCTGAAAACAAGGTAAAAACCTTCTTTCTCTTCCTCAGTGCTGTTTAGGCGGACCTAAAGAGAACCCTCTGTCTCCCCAGCAGAAAGGGTTTTTTGTTGTTGTTGTTTATTCTTAAAAAAAGAAAAATTCCAAAAGAATCCATCCATGTCTAGATAATTTTAGCCTAGAATCATGTATTCTGAAACTGGTATCAGCTGGGTTATGATGAAAACGCTCAGGCGTCTTTGATTGCAGTGACTGCTGTCCTCCATGCTGTTCGTGTGTGGTTTCCACTGGCCTCTGTCACTGTCATTTCTCAAGATGGTTTATGCTGCCCTGTGTCAAGTTCTGTGCAGAGGAATGTGATAATTATGCTTGGCTCAGGACACACTTTGTTGGAGAAGTTTTTCTTATGAGTTCAAAATATGTTTAAAGCATTATTATTATTATTATGATCGTTGACAAAAATAGTCTAGACAAAGCATAAACTCTGGATCCAAAAATACATTTAAAAATTAGCTAGCCTGTTCACAAACCATTTCTTACCTCACCCAGCAGCTATTTATGAGAACATTTTATATTGATTCTAATTTTATACAATTAATAGCAAGCACTAGCAGCTGAATACTCATTTATTAGATAGTTATCCCCTCCGGTTTTTCTGCACATCTTGTTGCTGTCAGATATCTTTGTACCCAGCCAAAAATGACATGTTGAAACAAGCAGGGTATATTTAATGCAGTGCATAGAAAAATCTGTGACGTTCAGCCCTGGCTTTTGTTTTTTATTGGAAATAGCATGAAATACAGTAGCTGGACAAAGAAGTGAATTTGCTTGTGAAGAGGGGGTTGAGTTTTAAGTAAACTTCTTAATGCATGGTTTAGTCACAGGCTTTTTTCCTGCTTGTTATTGACGTAATTGCCTGTCAGTCTCATCTGATAGTAGAATTGCTGGGGGCATGGTGTCTTGGATCGTGTGGCAAAAACTGCTAGCTATTGACTTATGTGCATGTGTGCCTCTGCTCTCCGCTGAATTAAATGTCAGATATACTCAAGTGTGTGGGTGGGAGGGGGATATGTGATTTGGTTCTCTCTGGTTGCCTTGTCAAGAAGTACACTAATACAGCTAATGGAGATCCTTGAGCTTGGGAGGAGAAGGGCATTCCATTGACAGCCCCCAACCAAACAGTCAAAAAAGATAGCTTCATTCAGTGATGGAGACCATGCTGATTTAAAAAGAAATTTTTCCAAATAATAATAAATAGGATATTTTTGAAATAAAGGGTAATAATAAAGGATATTTTTGAAATAAAGGGTAATAATAAAGAATATTTTTGAAATAAAGGGTAATAATAAAGGATATTTTTGAAATTGCAGCTTGCAATTTATAATCTGCCTTTTTGCCTGGCTTTTCAAAAGGTTCATGAAACTAAGGGAAGGGAAGGGAAGTTATACCTGTGGAATTTCTAACCTTTAAAGACACTAGGTACTGATTTTATTCTGAGATGGTTGCCACTAGAGCAAAAACTTGCTATCTTCACTCTACTAAACCAGAAGTTTCTGTTTTCACTACAGCATCTTTCACAGCACTTGTGTCTCTGGTTTTTGCCACATTCAGTATATAGCTGTCATGTCCGCATGGTCCTCTGGAAAATATGAAGTGAGATTTCTGAATTAACACATCAGATGGCCACAAGAATACACAAATGAAGAATCTAAGTAAATATCAGTGAATCATCAACCCTCAAGTCATCAAGTCAAATCTTACATGAAATTCTACCAGAACAGATATATCTGACTCTGTTGAATTAACAGGAATGATAATTTTGTGGTCAACTACTACAACACTGCTGTGTGGTCCCAATACACGCTCTCACTGGAGGTATAACTCCTGCAGAGGGGCAACATAACCAGCACAGAGGAAGCTTCTTGGGAGATTTGGTTCAGCCTTTTGTTGAAGATAATGATTGTGGGAGGGAATTTGGGGTTTTTTAATACATGTCCATATTACTGAATTTTTAACTGAGGAAGAGTTTTCTTTGAGGCTGGTAGTTCTCTGGTGGAACAGGTGAGCCTTTAATTATTTAGTCTTAATAGTCAGTTTGTTTGCCTTTTTGGTTTTATTTCTACCAGATGAATATCTAGCATTGTTGATAGGTGCACTGTTTTATGCCACTTCTGAGTTATGTCTCTTTTAAGTAGTTTCTTATCTTGAAGTTTCTAGATGAGCTTGGTTCCAGCTCCCTCCTCAGCCATTATAAGCAAATGAGGGTTTTGTGTCTAAGAATTTATATCTAAGAATTATCTGCCCATTTTTGTATCTAAGAATTTTTGAAGCAAGATTGGCTTCAACTGACCTGATGTTATTATTACAAAGAACTTACTGGATCACATGGTGCAAATAAAATAAATCAGATGCTGCACTGACCTAGATACTCATTATTTATTTATGGGAATAAATATATTTAGCATTTATTTATACTATTCTTCAATTCCAGATGCTGTAAACTTTCACTTACTCTGATCTCAGCTGAGAAAACAGCGTTGTTGCCACCATTCTGCAGGTTAGGAGACCTTGGCAGGAAGGCTGATGTAACTGCTGTAGACTACATAACATATAATTATGAGAACTAGGATTAGATGTTGGGAGTCTCAACTCCCAGCATTGTGTTCAGACATCTTGCTCCTGGCAGATAAAATCTATAGGTAACAAAGACTGTGGAGTTAAGTAATGATAAAAACAGAATGATCACACAAACCAAGTTGGTCATTTGATCATATTAGGTATATTAAGTGTTTTAAGCCTAGCCAAAAGCACAAGAAGAGACGGGACATGTTGGCCTGCCCTGGAGAGCAGCCACACTGTGGAAAGCATGGATGTCACAGGGTAAAGCATTCTGTAGGAGCTTCAAGTGTGGAGGTCTAGCAAAAAGGAGGAGAAGGGGCTGTGTAAAATGATACTTGGTTTGAAAATGGAGAAGTAATGGCAAGATTTGAGAAGCAGATTTTTCTTCCTGGGATCTTTAGGATAAATATTTGGTCACACTTCAGGTGTGGAAAAGAGCTGCAAAACTGATCTTAAGACTGCTAAGAAAACTGCAAGACAGAACTCTTGGAAACGTTTCCTGCTATCAGAAGATTGAATAATGATTTTCTTCTAACTTGGTTTTTCATATTTTGTGTGCTATTGCTTGTTATTCTGTTGGAGAGTTTGAGCAGATCGTGTTTCCTCAGGTCTGAGGGATTGGTCTCTCCACCACGTGCTTGTAGTTCTCCAAACTCTCTTGTTTGTATTCTGAATTACCACGTATTACAACGTTGCTCTCTTCCTCCTTACAGTTAGCTGGAAGAAGGGGAGAAACTGCTCTCCTAAGCAGAGGAGGCATGGCAGGCTCTTGCCCCAGTGCTTATAGAGTACAGTTGCTGTGCTGGGACTTTATTCCTAACACCTCTTTTGCTTTTAACCTTTCAGGCAAGCTCTCGAGTTCCCTTTGAGAGGAAGCTGCCCTCCGTCGAGATGTCACGGCATCACAGCCGGTTTGAAAGAGATTACCGGGCCGGGTGGGATCGCCGGGATTGGAGCTCCAACGGCACTCACGTCAGCAGCACCAACTGCAGCAGCGCCGTGAGCACCAACAGCAACAACCGCCCCGGGCTGCTGCCCCTGCCCATTGTCCCCTCCCGGCTCCCCACCCCGGCCACCGCTGCCTGCACCACTGTCAACAGTGATGTGATCACGAGCTTGGTGGCCAACTCGTCTCCAGCTTCAACTACCAAAGTAAGAATATAGCTCTTTCTGTTTTTTTCTGGGCTTGATGTCTTGAGGGATGTTAGAGATGGAGCTTCATCCGTTCCTTTGAAAACTGCGTGTTTGTGGTATAGCCAAGAGGAGGAAAAAATATTCTGTGGGCAATGTCTTTTTTATTCTTTTGTGTGCTGTGCATACACTAGAGTAGGTTTTTCTTGCTCCAGGACTGAGGGTTCCCATGCTCCTGAGAGTCCTAAGCGGAGCAAATGCTCCTTTCCTTTCAGCACTGCCTACATTTGGGCTTTCTGTTGCTTTCCCTGGAACGTGTGGTTCACAGTTTGCCTTTGGGAATGATATTCTTGCCCGTTGACCAAGGCAGAGCTGTGGTTGACAACAAGTGGATGCGGTTTTCATCCAGAGGGAGTGGAAAGTGACTAAAGGGCATCATTTTGGCTGAATAGCATTTTTTCTTCTCTTTAGTTGGTACTTTCCTGTAAGGTTCTCAAAGCCTTGTTCTGAGTGCAGATTGGAGTGTTAACAGTGGGACTGCTATAACCAGGCTCTCTCATTTGTGCAGAAGTGCACACTAAGGAATAACAAAATGTTAAGCGGCAAAGAATTTAAATCACTAGGAAACCATTGGACTTTTTTTGTTCTAATATGTAATTGGAGGGAAGAGGGTGACTTTTCCATTTTTTTTAAAACATTTAGCTCTTTTAAATCTGCAAAGTATAAGTTGTTAGTCCAGGAGAAAGTTGGGGTTTCTTTCTGCATGCAAATTCAGGCAGAACAGCTGGGGAATAGAAAACCCTGGCAAATTGTAAAGGTGACCACAGCAATAGCAAAGTGAGCCAGAAGCACTGCTGGTTTTCTTTTTATGATATTTAACATTTTCTTTAAACTTTGTTTCATTTTAATAACTGCAAGTGCCAAATACAGCAGATGCAGACAGAGGGAAAGGAGACAATAAAGTTATTTAAAGGAAGCCAAGAGCAAGCTGAAATTCTACTGCAGTACCATTATTATATTGATTTTTTTTTTCCACACTGTAGAAAAACAAGGTCAGTGCTGCAGGAGGAAACATTAGGGCTAAGTTTACAGTGTGATTGGTTTTAAAAATTTTCCACAGCATCTTAAAATTGTTTTCATTTGAAAGAAGCTGTTCGGATTCTGATCAAAACATATTTAGAGTTCTCCAGATGCTATCCACAGATAGATGCATTTCAATCATGCTTTATCTGGAGATGATTGAGGCAATTTTGGAGCCAGAGGAGTCATTTCATTTATCATGACCTTTGTTCCTGGGTCTGCTTAGAGTCCAACGATTGTCTGGAGCTGATCAGCCCTTCTCCCAGATGTTCAAAACCATTTTGAAGCATAGCAGTGCCATTAAACCATGTGTTTATTGGGGAAGAGGAGGCAGGAACAGCAAGTTAAATGCGTTTTGATCATATGCTCAATGTGAACTGTCCTCTAAATTGCCTTATTAGACAATTTTCTGATGACTTCCATTAGTAAGAATGTTCTTGGCATGAATAGATCAAAAGCAATAAATAGGCTAGAATGGAGGTAACATGGGACACTTTTTATTCTGAGAACTGTTAATCAGCTGTGTAATCTCTCATAAAATAAATGTGTAGAAATGCATACAGTCTTTGTCCCAGCCTCTTCTGCTGAGTATCAGCTAAACAGCTCTAAAAATTCAAAGCTGCATGTACTGAAGAGGAAAAAACTTTGAAAACAAAGTGAGTTAGGATGGGCGGAGCTGCAGATATGGTGCCTAGCAAGCTTAAATTCATGATGTGGAACAGTGTTAGAGAAAACATCAGGTGCTCATACATACTTACATTCACCCTGCCTGGCTGTCTCTCTCCTTCACACAGAGCAGATTTACACATGCGGTTAGCAATGTAACCAGCCAGTGCCTTTCCCTTGTAGAATCCACCTAATGGTTAGGCATAAAAAATTAAATCCGTATAAATAGGAAATCACAAGGCAGAAGAATGATGTGGTAGCTTGGTTTATTAAAAAAAAAACAACAAAACACAACAAAACAGGAATGTGCCAAGTTGGCATGAGCTGCAGAGTTCACAGTCTGTGGTCTGCAGCCTTTTTGTGAACATCTTTATGGGGTACAAGCTCATGGGGCAGGTATCATCTTAAGCTGAATTTCTTAGTTCTGTTTTGTGGTCAGGAGTCGGATATTTGATGGCTTAGCTGCCCTTCTGCAGTCTGAACCTTCCTCAGCCTTCTGGCAGATGTCATTAAGTCAGTGGCAAGGGAGTGCCCCATACAAGAGGCAGCATGTTGAATAAAGTATCATGGTGTTACGGAGCAAGAAGATGGAGAACCTAGTTCTCCTTGGCTCATTGTCCAAGGATATGGGTACAGCCAGCACTCCAGGCTGAGGACAAAAAGGACTTCCTGTGTCATCCAGTTACCAGTTTTGACTTCAGCATAACTTCCTGAGCTTTTTTAAAGATCTCAAAGCATAGAGGTCAACGTCCATCTCCCTTCGTTCTGTGTTCCTACTGAGTAATTATCTTCCAAGTTAAAAGTTTGGGGTTTTCAATTTGTTTTGGTTTTTTTTTATAAACCATTTAGTCTGTCTTCACACTTTTGGTCCTTGGTTCCTCTAGTTTCCTGGTGTTTGCGAGTTTTAGTAGCCTACAAATAACTGTGTGTCTTATCTTTTGTATCACCTCCATTCTTTTGCCTTTGAAAATACGGTACCAAACCCATATGCATCTTTTCAGCAGGATAACAACATGCACATTAACTTCATCAAAATAAATATCTACCTATAGTCCTTCTAACAGGAAAAGATCATTTTTT
>JANHGB010069661.1:0-12305 GCA_026283785.1 Coracopsis vasa
CTGTAGCAACAGGACAAGGGGTGATGGGTTCAAACTGAAACAGGAGAAGTTCAGGTTAGATATAAGGAAGAAGTTCTTTACTGTGAGGGTGGTGAGGCACCAGAATGGGTTGCCCAAGGAAGTTGTGAATGCTCCATCCCTGGCAGAGTTCAAAGCCAGGCTGGACAGAGCCTTAGGTGACATGGTTTAGTGTGAGATGTCCCTGCAGGGGGGTTGGAACTGGATGATATTAAGGTCCTTTCCAACCCAAACCATTCTATGACTCTAAGATTCTATGGAGGCCCCAGGGCAGACCCTTGCTGCATTGCAGTTGTCACTGGCATCCTCGCAGTGTACAATCCATTAACCTTTACTCCTGGGGCTGATCATCCAACCAGACAGTTGCTTATCTAGATATTCACCTTAACTTGAATAAAAGAACACTGCAAGACAGAGTTGCAAGCCTTGTTAAAGTTTATATTAATGACTACTTTCCTTTCATCCACAAGTCCATTCATTTCAAAGAAATGAATCAGGTTGATCGGTTATGATTTACCACTGGCACATCCAGACAGACTTGTCCCAACTGCCTTCTCCTCCACGTGCCCAGAAGTTTGCTCTGTGAACTGAAGCACCACTGCAGCTCTGTCTGAGTAGAAGCTCCAGGGGAGCTGCTGATGAGCCCTATACTGTCTTTGGTAGTATTCTGCACCCCTTTCCTGCATCCTTCTATACAAACACCTACTACTTCTCAGAGTTAAACCCATGCTCCGGCCTAAGCACCAGTGAAACTCCTAATGAGGAGTCAGCCTTTCCCAGCAGTATCCAGAGATACCAGGAGACACCAAAGCAGAGCTGGGCTCTTGTAACATCAATAGGGAGTGGCAGCTTCTAGCCCCATTGGCCTGCTTGTTGCCCATTCACATTGCAGTCTTAAGAAGCGCTGAAAGTTCACTTAGTTCCGAAACTGTGTCATCTGTTGGGCACACAGTGCTGCCAACTGCTGGGTCCCCAACTGGGACCCAATTTCCCCCACAGAAGAGGACGTGGACCTGCAGGGAACAGCTCTGTAATGTACCACTGTCTGAGCAACGGGGCACGCTGTCCTCAATAGGTAGTGGCTACCAGCTGCTGTGGGGACAGCATACCTCAAATGGCTTTTGACTCTCAGACCTAAGTTTTTCCTTCCCAGTCTCCGGTCCCGCAATGTGTTATGGGAGGCCTGTTCCAAATGTGACCTCTTCCAAACATGACTATTGTTGTTCCAAAACAATATTTTCCATTTCTGAAGAGTTTCTGGAATGAACACCAAGACTTCACTAAAACCAAGACCCTTAGTGGAAGGACTGCCAGTTTTCCCTTTGTACAACAACTCTCAGAGTGCTGGCCCAGGACAGGGATGCCAACATCCTGCAGTAAGGCAAGCAAACAGCCAGGACTTAGCAAGAAGTCTATCAGACATGTCCCATTCAATCAGCTAGGCAGGAAGATACTGTGAAAGAGAGGAAAAGGGCTCATCACCTGGCCATGCTGAGCTGAATAAAAACTGTGAAGGCGGGGGAAGGGGGCACGGGGAGGAAGGTTTAATTGCCCTGGGACTTAGTAAACAAGCAGTTGAGTCTGGGAGTTAATGCCAACACAACAGCTGGCCTTCAGAAGGGACTTACTAATATAGCAACTTGTAATTAGCATAAGGTCATCACTAAAAATTACTAGGCCAATTTGCTGTTAAATAGCTTCCTCCAGGGGATGTGTCCCTGCTGGAGTACGAGTTACTGCATTGTGTCCATGAAGACAGACAGCCTGGACAAGAGCTGCATTTCCTTGGGGAGACAGGGTTATCATAAAGGTCCTCCCCATGCCCCCATATCTATTCATGCTCAGGCCCCTCTTTCCCCTGCAGATCAAAGTGGCCTTCTGTTCCGTCCCAGATCAATGTGCTACACTACCCACAGTGTCCAAGTCCGCCAGAGGTCTGTGTCAAGGTTGACAGCAATGAGCCAACACTCAGAATAAAATGGTGCAACAGCCTTTGGGCTGGTTCCATGGGCTTTCACTTGTCCAGGCTCACAGCCATGTACCGAAACAGAGACCGTGACAGATGCATCCGTCACGAAGCCTTTCCACTGCACATCAAGGTCCTCCCAAACAACCTGGACCATAAGCCACGATCCTGGAAACCTTCCTTTGGGGTGTAAGTCCATATAAACGGCAGTTTCAGGCAGGCAGTGGAAAATTAACATTTCATTTAGGCATTCATTTCTTAGGCAGCAGTTTCTGCGCTTCCTTCAGACACACAAATTTCTGTACCTGATTTTATGCAGGGAGCTGGGATGGCATGTCCAGGTGAGTCCTACCACTTCCCACACTTGTCCCTGCTCCTCCTTTGCTTGGGAGAATATACCTTACTCTTTACATCCTGGCTGATTGCCTAAGCCTTCCCAATCTCACCCCAGGTTCCAATGCACAGACTAAGTCACCTGATTCGTCACCAAATTTTCAGAATTCAGAAGAACCTGCTGTTGCAGTGAGCCCAAAACACTCTATCTACTCCAAAGACAGAGGCAGCTTTTCACTGTCATTCCTCCACACTTCACCTGAGAAGGTTTTCAGCCCTCACTGCAGTGGGCAGGCAACCTTCATAAGAAGGCAATTGAGAAGACTGTTCCTAGTACCAAGAGATAGATGGATCCTGAAATACTTGATCACCATTCCCTTATGCTTCATCAGTATAGAGGCAGGATAAAAGCTTCCACAGGTGGATGCTAGGTGGCTACTGCTGGAAGAAGTGACAGGACCAGTACCTGCTGCTCAGCTTAACCAAGCGATCTACCTGATGGCAGGATGGCAACAGAGAGAAGGCTGGGCACAGACAGGGCACTGTGGAGGCAACTGGAAGGGATTCATCCTGCCATTTGGGGTAACTCTAGGCTCCTACCAGGATTTTTACAATAGGAAGGAGCATCTTAACACAGCGATAAAGTGAAGGAAAACCAGGAAGGGAAATATCAGATGAGAGGAACTCCAGAGTCTATCCATTAGCACTGCATTTCAGCAGTAATGGGCTTAGTAATCTTCTGAGCCTTGCTTCAGCATCTACCAGTACAATCACATATCAAGATACGGGCTTGTTACCTCTGTACACCCTTATGCATAAATAGAACAAGTAACAGATAATTTCATATCACTTAAATAGTGGCTTCACTCATGTCTTATCTGACTTCTTCTCCTGTGCTTCACTTAAAGGGACTCAAAAAAGGAAGACGATTAGCACTTCAAAATATAAAGTTTAAAAGAGCCTTATATGGTTAAAACAATATATAAATTGGGGTAGGCACAAGGAGCCAGGCTACTCAAAACCCAGTCCTGCCTTGTAACTTTTCTTAAGCAAGTCAGTAGACTTGCCAAGGCCTTTGACTCTAGGGCAGCAAAGTTATATATTTTCCAGTTTTGCAACATACTTCACTTTAGGGGTAAATAAGCTCCTTTTCAGCCTTTATTCAACATGCAAAACACTTCGCAGTGATCTTGCTAAACAGTTCTTCATAGGGCAAGCAAATAACTGATTCCTTTTATCCTTTCTGAAAACTTCATATCCTTGAATCTCTTACAAGTCTGGGAATGTAGAATTCATTCGTAAATAAAGTCCTGGGAAACACACATGGCTATGGCTTGGCAGGACCACAGCCTTGAATAAGCTCTTTCATTTTCAGAGTATTTGGTAACTTGGGTTAAAGAGTAAATGGTGGTTTTGACAGACTATTTCAAACTCAGAGCACCCAGAGTGTTACAGTTACCTTTATCTGAAAGAGATTCATATAATAAAAAGAATATTACTAACAACTGACTTTTCAAAGCATTCCTCCCCATAGCTCCTACAGTAAGCAAAGGTAGTTCAGAAACACTAGGAGCAGTGGTATGAAATAGTCTGGCTAAATCCAAAGTTGAAAACAAAGGAGGGGGGAAAAGAAAGAGGTTTTCAGGAGATAAAGCAGAACTGAATTTACACATGAAACTGGAAGTGGAAAAGTGCATTCATTTTCTGATTTCTCTCTGTAAATTACTGCATAGCACTGTTTGTTCCAAAAATGATGCACTTACTCATGATCTGCACCAAACCTACATAAGTCTGTAGATTTATGACCTTTATAATGAGCCCCCTGTACATATAGGGGGAATCACACTACTCTTGGATGTCTGGCCACAAGAATTCAGTTGTAGCATTAGTGTCTGTATTTGGAAAAAAACTATAAGCAAGAAATGTATAAGGTGACAAAATACTTCAGACTGCAAATAAAGCTCATCTGATTTCATCTTGTGAGTGTGCCGACGGTAAGCCCACAGAAGGAAGTGGAGGGTTTGAGACACTACACACAGCAAAAACCACTCATGCCCCCAAAGTGCCAAAGACCCAATATAAGATCTGCAGATGCAAACTGTGGTGATTCCCATCCTTCAAGGGACATCTCAGAGCATCATTTGGAGATCACATGCTCATTCATTTAATGATGGCCAAAATGAAATCTGACCTTAAAGAACCTGGAAGTGAAGCTCACACACAAAGAGCTGCAAGTCAACCAATCCATCTGCCCTGGGAACTGAACAGAAAGAAATGGTGTTTCCTGAAAATCATTGGCACAAGCTGCAGCACGGAATGGTTAAAAAATATCAGCATCAAGTTAATGGTTCCTTTGGAGATGCTGTTCCTTGTAGGATCCTGGTATATACCCCTCTTGAAGGAATACTTCTATCTTAACCTCAACTGTATTTCTACAGGTTTTTTTTTAAACTATTATTATTATTCCAGATCAGCTGATTGAACTGTCATAAACTGAAGCTTAAACAGGAAACCAAGGTAAAGAATTGAGGTGAATTTAACTTTTTCTAGCTATCTCAGTTAATTTTTCCCAGAATATCAAAGCTAGAGAAGACTATTAATATATTTATCACCAATCTCCTGCCATAACTGTTTATTCTGGCCAGATAAAACCACATATGGTAGAAAAACATTTATTTTCTTTCAGCATCATAGCCTGGAACAGCACAAGCTTTGTTTATGGAAATTCAAACAGTTTTTTCTCTCCAAACTGCCCAGTTGGCTTAGCTATAACAACTCCTGCTATAGCGGACAGAATGATCATTTACACTCTGAACTGCAACTAAGCTACACCCCAAAAAACTTGACTTATACTGGATAAAGACTATCAAGACTCAGCATCCTTTGTCCTTCTAACATGAGCTCAGTAGATTATTGACTTAAAAAAAGATATTTATTGTATTTATGGAAGATGCTCTCATGAGATAGCTCAGAGAACCAGTTTTTGTTGTTGTTCAAAAGGCAATCTATGTACAAGAGAGCCACTGGAGTTGGGGCAAGACCAGCTGCCAGGCATCTGGCAGGGTTGTCAGCATTGGCACACACGCTGGATATCTGGCAGTTAGCTTTTGCATCTGTTCTTTTCAGCAACAGCCATGGCTACATCAAAAGCCACAAAGGCATGTCCTGGTTATTTTTTCATAGTGTCTGCATTGATCTAACACATTCTAGGTCCACTGCCCAGTTTTATTTTGTTGGTTTTTTGGATTTGTGTGTCTGCGTCCCGAAAAATGAAAGTGTGAAATAACAGGGCAAGTGCCGAGTTACAACTGGAAGAGGGCCACCATTAATATACCAGGACTTTGAAAATAGATACATATATATATATATTTATATCTACTTGTCAAGGTCCTCTAAACACTAGAATGACTGTCTCTCAGAGGGACTGCTCCACACCACTTTCTCTTGCCACTCTGTCCACCAACAATTAATAACCCACATAAAAAATTAGAGGAACATTTTTATTTTAGTGTAATTCCCTGTGGTTTAGCTTTTAGATGGTTCTAATTGATTTGGGGCAATGAAACCCTCTATTGGTGTTTAATAAACCTGTAGGCTTAAGGCTACGATGAACGTTGCTGGCTGGCTGAGAGCCACTTAGACCTATTCCCTGAATACTGAAGAAGTGAGCACTTCACTACAGAAGAGGAAAACAATTTAGCAAGTCTAAAGCCTAGTTTCACAAGTATCTTGAGTGCAGTGTAAGTCCACGTTGATCCTGAATGCATAGTCTGACTCTGGCCACCGGCTCACCCCACATCAAGACTGCCACAACCAACCAGGAGGCCACACAGCAAATCAGAATTGGGAAGCAAATCTCAGAAAAAGCTAAACATCTGGGCAGTATTTGTTGAGCTGGTTTCATCTGGATCATTCCCAAGCTGGCTTCCAGGTATGTCTGTGCTGGCACATGCTGAAGATGTGTTTGGGGCAGAAGAGATGCTGGGGCTGCTTCTGGTGGTGCCAAAGCAGAGACAGAACAGAACCCAATGCTGCGAGGGGGCCATTTAGCCTTACAGAAGTGCTAAGGATCCTGGCCTTGACAGCACCTCCCCACTACCATTTGCTGCTAGCTTTAAACTGTGTAGTGCCCTTACTTGTATCCCAGTCCAACAGGAAAGTAAAGCCATGACTCAGGTCATACCAGCTGCAGCATCCAATGGCCGTCCATTTCCAATGCTGCAAATCCCAGGTTCACTACCCATCTGGTATTTGTGCTTGGGCACCCCCAGGCTGAACAGTCCTCACACTGCAAACCACAGCTCAAGCAGACCAGGTCCAATCAGGCAGGTTGTGAATTAGTTGAGGCTGAGATTTACCTTTGTGCCAAGGCAGAGTTTTGCACTGTTTCTCTCACAGATCTTGTGTGCAGCAGAGAGACTGCCATGAGGACTGGGCAGAAGGTGTCCCTCCCTATACCAGGTGTTTAAAATGCATGCAAGTTTTACCTTTTCAGTTAGAGACTTTCAGAAATACAGGCATTAGTATCAATACTGCCTCAGCAGTCACTTCTTTTACACATTCTGCAATGTATTGTATATGCCTCTGCAGGAAACTATCTCTGGTACCTAATGTGATTTGATTTTCATGATAATGCACTGCTTGTCATTGTTACACTGCAAGGAAGTGTTTATGGTTAAATATATGCTAAGAGAAGTTAAGTCAATTTTGTTTGCTGTTGGACAAGTAGCAAAAATAGCAGGTTTAATATTGGCAAAGAACTTGGAAAATGTATAGGAGAGAAAATCAGAAGTCTACAATCCCCGGTAATGTTGCAGGATGAATACGGGTAGGGAAAAATAAAGCTATGGAGCTCTTTTTGTCTTAAAAAACACCAACCAAACAAAATCAAACCCACAACCTCACTGTTGTGAGCCAAGAGATCCAGAGGTACAGCAGATACTCTGTGTAATTCTCACCTGTCCTGTGTTATTTTAGCACACTTTACACCGCTCCTCACCCACTGATGTCTGCACCACCTCACTCTTAGAAGACACGACATGAGAAACTTATTTCTCTACTTTTCTTTCCTGGGAATCTGAGGTTTTTCAGTCTGTTAATCCCATTTCTCCTTCTTTACAACCATCTTTTCAAGAGCTTGGATCACAGGGATGCAGCCTCCAACAGCCTCGATCCTAACTTACGCCTGAGCAAGAAGAGGTGCTTTTCATCCTGTTGGTTCTGCCATACACCTTCACCATCCTCCAATCTTTGTCACACTGGGAACTGCGGAAAAGAAACTCAAACCTTAAGTCAGACAGCCAATAGCATTCAGGGATAGCTGTTTATACCAGCTAGAGCCTTGCAGCTGCAAGGGAATGAGTCTCAGGCAAGAAAAACAAGGCTTTCAACACTAAGCTGCGGTAAGATCACACTCAGCGGCTCAGGTTTCAAAACCTGCTCCTGCAGAATCGCATGCACAGGCATCCACTGCAGGTATTCCACCATCTAACACCTAAAGCGGTGCCTCTGGTACCACCACAGAAACAACCGCCACATTCATTTAATGTTCAAGCCCATGGGGGGTTTCTCCATTCCTAAAGATGCATGTCCAAAATCCCAGGTATGCCCTCAGTCCGCCAGTGAAAGCATACACAATACCAGTGCTCAAGAGACAGCATTTTGGGTGTCATAAACCATTCTACATGAGTGATGGCAAAGAGGGAAAGTAGTTGGGAGACAGTTCATTTCCATTTTGCCTTCGTCTGTCTCCTCAGTGGCTTATAGTTATTCAAAGCAACACCCCTTCTTTTGTGTCCAAAGTGCAAGAAAGAAGTAGGCACTGTACATCCTTCCCGCTATTCTTTTGCAAATGGAGCCACAGCAACACAGAGGCCGAGTGAATTATGCATTTGGCTCCTCTCAAAAGCCAAGGAAAAGCTCAAATGCCAGATTTTCTCAAAAGCAAAGCATCCCGTCAGCAAAATGACACTGACTATCTGTACTGGGGGCTTTCTGTTTTCAGAAATAGCATCCATTCATCTATTAGGTTTTTTTTTAATTAGAGAAAACTGATAAATACAAAACCAATGAGGGAAAACAAATACAAAAACAACAAAACCACATTTGTCTGCGGAAGGGAAGTGGCAAAGAGCAGCTGTCCTTCAATGATCTCCAGGCATGTGAAATTAAGCCACATCTTTATTACAAATTTAAACCAACAAAATAAATTAAAAGACCAGTCACAGCAGGAACCCAGGTGGGGAGGGAATAAGCAAAGCTCAGTTTACACCCAGCCTGGCCAGTCATCTCTTCAAAAATAAGTACCTTTGTCTGCTGCCACCACAATTACTCTCTCATCACCATTGCTGAAGATGAGATAGGAAAGCCACTGCCCCATTCTGAACAACAGTCTCTTTACACCAGTGCAGTAAATGAATAGCTCCAATTATTCAGAGGGGCTACAGGTACATGTGGTGGAGAAATTTAATTTTTATTAAATTAATGGCAAAATTCCTGTCAAGTGCATGGAACTTTGCATGAGGGACCAGTGCATTGTTAAGCTACTCATCCCTCTCAGCTAGACCCTGCATGACGAAGAGATAGAGCGAGGGGACAAGACACTAAACAACGTTTAAAGCAAAGGAATCACTGCTGGGTCTGATGAAGGAAAGGAACAGCCTCCTCCTTGCTCCCAGTAGCTCCAACCTGCAGACAAAGATCAACCCCCAATGCTGCAGGGAGCATAGGGTGCTCTAGGGCTAGAGTCGTTTCCACAGCTTTCCTCTAGGCTGCGTCTACAGTCCAGCCTCCCCTTCTGCAGGTATTCATACCTCTAGGATCACAACTTAATGACATATTGAGTTCACACTTAGCAAGACTGTGGGCTGTTTGAATGCTAGCCTGCCCAGGCTACCATATGATGTTGTTATTGATGAGTTCCTTAGTTTTCAAACACTGGCAAAAGAAGCTTACTGAAGTTTTTGTTATGGATAGAAGTCAGCTGAACACTTTAAAGTGCACTCTCTCTCTCTCTCTCTTTATATATATATATATATATGAGCAAAAATTCAGAACCAGCTTGAGTGGGGAAGGGATTCAGATTAGCTTTATTTTGTGAAAAATTCCAATAGATTCATACACACAGATGTTTTCAGTCTTGGCAAAAAAAAACCCAAAACAACAGAATGCACCAGGCACAAGGGTCAATTCTATAAAGCAGTGATTTAAATACACTTTTGTTTAAAAAGGCAGTAGAAAACTCCTAAAGGCTTTTCTTAATTCTTCTAAAATTTAGGGATCAAGCTCAGGAACTGATATTTCATTACAAAGGCCTTGAATTTTATTGCAGTATGAATGGCACTTCTAGCTTCCATCTGTGTCTACGTAAGCACAGGTCAAGGCAGTGGGACACATTTGCAAATGCAGAGCAAATGAGGCAATGAGAAGTAGCAATCAGCATCACACAGATCATGCGCCATCGTGTCTCATCCTTGAACTGAAAATATACACTCACCTCAACACACACTTTGTTTTTTTGCAGTGGCAGCCGCAGCTCTTAATCAAAATCATGGCATCTTATGCTTGACATGGTAGAAGCACAGAAGTACAAAACCCAACAATTAGAACCTCATCCCTGTTGTGGTGGGGTTACAGCCTAAATCAAAGTTAGAAGATAACACCATTACTCCATTTTACAGAAGTGAGTGGCACGAAGGGTTTGTATATGCTAAGGCATTTCACAGTTTTACTTTCTTCCACGCTTTGTGTAGCTTGTCTGTTTCTATTGCAACTCATGAAAACAGGATTCTCTCTTGTGTTTATACACTGTCTAGCACAAAGCAGCCTTGAATAACTACAGAATTGATTTTCAGACGGTAGTAGCTACAGGTGATTAATACTGATGCAACTCCAAGCATGTAGCTGTCAATACTGTGTTTTATTTTCTGGGTTACAGAGATTAAAACTTCGAGTCATGATCCACTGATTCTTACATAAACAACCTGCACAGAGGGGGAAAAAACATAGTATGTTTCTGCTCCTAGGAGCAGTGGGAGGACTGAACTACCTGAAATGCCTATTGTTGAGAAAATAAAGTAATAGCTCAGATGAAATACCTCCTTTCTTCAAGAAGGACATGTCCACAAACCCTTGCCTCTAGACTTACTCATCAGAAATATTAGAAAATGAAAGAAAGAGGAAGAGCAAAAAGGAAGCTAATACGCAGGTAACTGCACAGAATAGCCAAGAAGCAGAGCTCTAATACCTCCTTTTTACAGTACATATTTATGTTATCATCATCATCAGGGGCTTTTAGCTTGTCTTCTACCAGGCTGCTACAGCCATCATACATGACCTACACAAAATGCCACAGTGTAGGTATTTGGCATCATTCGAGCTGCCCTGATGTGTTTCAGGACATTTGCACAGGCCTGATAAATATGCCATGCATATAGGAGCTGTATATGCCAGCATATATATGAGCATATATATAGGAGCATATATGCCAGCTGTATGAGACCTGGGCTTTCTGGAGCAGTGGCTGTGAACCAGCTCTATTAGGTTTGGCTGTCCTTACTCTAAGATAGATAAACAGCATTAAATTCTTACTGCTTGCACTTGAGAAGCTGCATTGCACTCTTGTGTGGTATGCAGGTATTGGCTGTGCAGCACATATCAAGAGATGTGGTCTCAGGCAGCAAATCCACAGGAAAGGAATAGCCGAGTGCATCCAGGACAGTGCATCCAGCCTTGGTCCTGCCCGGCGGGGTCCTGAGGACAGGGGACCGTAGCAAGCAGGCAGCACACTGATGCAAAACAACGGCAACAATTCAAAAGCCTTCACTCAACTTAAAATACATATAATGAACCCTGGGAATGAGAAGGATCCCTTCCTGGAGTGCAACAAAAGTGGAGTTTAATGGGGAAAGCTGCACAAAGTGCAGATTACTAATCACATTTAAATGGGTAACTGCTCAGGGCACAGAAACATGTATTGCACTCCACTACATAACTGGATTTGCAAACATCATAGCATCACCTTTGCTAAAATCTGTGGCTCAAACTCACACTCTAGAAGCAGAAAGCTTCAAAAGGAGCAATATTTATAAGAGTTGAGATCATAGACAAAGGGAATATACTAAAGAAAGCTATTTCTTATTTATGACCAAGAGATCATTTACTTTGAAATCAGAACTTAGGGCAGATACTTCACCATGAGCACAGCCCTGAGGAATGCTGAAATCAGCCATCAATAAATCTTTTCACAAGCCAAGCTCCCGGAGGGCAGAAGTATAATACCAAGCTGGGTGGTAGTTTTTAAAGCAGCTGGTCACAGACTGGGACTTGTCGGTGGTTGTTCCCAGGCACTGCATGTAAAATTGGAATAACCTGTTGTGCTCTCTTATTTTTTTCCATGACTGGCTGCAGAATGCAGAAGAGGCACCTGTTGACTCCTGGATTAGTTTCCCTGTGATGCACATCTCTTATCAGTCATCACTCAGTGAGAGATTTCAAAATAGTAGTTTCTTCTCATTTTCCCCACAGTGACAGACATTAAAGCTGCACAGAATCATAGAAAGGTTTGGGTTGGAGAGGACCTTAAGATCATCCAGTACCAATCCCCCTGACCATGGGCAGAGACACCACACACTAGACCATGTCAGTCAAGGCTCTGTCCAACCTGGCCTTTACCACAGGCAAATTTGTGCCAGTGCCTCACCACCCTTACAGTAAAGAACTTCTTCCTTATATCTAACCTAAACTTCTCCTGTTTCAGTTTGAACCCATTACCCCTTGTCCTATCACTACAGTCCCTAATGAAGAGTCCCTCTCCAGCATCCTTGTAGCCCCCCTTCAGATACTGGAAGGCTGCTATGAGGTCTCCACACAGCTTCTTCTCCAGGCTGAAGAGCCCCAGTGTTCTCAGTCTGTCTTCATACAAGAGGTGCTCCAGTCCCCTGATCATCCTTGTGGCCCTCCTCTGGACTTGTTCCAACAGTTCCATGTC